>VWZF01003562.1:299290-355304 GCA_013396755.1 Sclerurus mexicanus | reverse complement strand
CAGCGTCCGCGGGCCGCCGCCCCGCCGGCCCTGGCACCCGGGCACCGGGAGACGGGAGCGCCGCCAGCGCGGCCACCACCGCCCTGCGCCGCCGCGGGGCCCGGAGGCATCCAGGTGCTTCCTCCCCCTCCTCCTCCTCCTCCTCGTCCCCCGGGCACCGGGGCGGTGGAGCCGCGGGGCAAGGGAAGGGTGAAACCCGGCTGCAGCCCCCGGGCAGGGGGAGCGGGGCGTCCCGCGGGGTCGCTGCCCCTTCCCTTGCGGATTTCGGGGACCGCCGGGCGTGGGCGCCCCCCGGGGCACCCTGCGGAGGGGCTGTCCCCGCTGCCCGCCCTCGGGCAGGGAATGGGTTCGCTCACCGGCGGCTGCGGGGGTGGTAAACCAGGTGGGTCCTTCAGGAGGAATCAGCACAGCGTCTCGGGGCTGAGTGCATCAATGGATACCCCAGCTCTTCTGCCTTAGGAGCCAGCAGAGAATGGGGTGGTACTTCACGCGCCTAGAAGCGTCCCTCCACACTCACCATGCTCCAAGGTGCCAGAGAAACCAAAGGACTAGGTGTGTCCGTGCAGTGCATCCACATTTATGGTTACTAGTTCGTCGTAAACTCTATTTTCTTCCTCGCTAGACAACCACAGATCACGGCAGGGTAAAGTTTAACCCATAGTAGCAATCTGGGCTTCAGAATCTCGTCTCTCACAACAATCTCCACTCCAGTACGTGAGTAAAAAGGAACCCACCAAGCAGAGGTCAGGGTTGGGCATACGGCTTTTCTACAGACCCTGTGCGTTCCCTCAGAGAAGATTTGGAGCTAGAGCAAAAAGGCTGTCACACCTAGGGCCAGAGGAGCTGTCTGCATACAGCAGCTCTTAAAGCACCGCTATATATTTGCATAACTGGAGTGTTAGGGCGTGCATCTCTCTGAGCCTTCTCCGGTCTTTGACCCAGTGTTTTTCAGGAAGAAGACTGAGTGGTGTACACAAACGAGTGATGCAGGGTCGACCCTTCAGGTCTTTGAAGTTCTCTCAGTGACCCAGGAGGGAGCAGCAAACCAGATGTGTAAAGTAACCCTTCTGGGCCCCTAGCATTTAAAGAGTATTTGAGGAGCCCTACTACTATATCTAGTTTTTAATTACTGAAGAAACCAGAACGTGAACTCTCTCTTTTGTTTTGTTTTGTTTTTCTGTCTAAGCCCTGGCCTTGCTTAATACCCAAAAGACAAACTCTTCTGCTGTCAACAGCAGTGCCTCTCTACGCACAAACACTTCACTACAAATACCTCAGTGCATATGTCACCCAACCTCGTGAGATCAAGACAACTTAATTTCTTTAGTCAACCCCGAAACCTTAAGCAAAGTACACACATTACTGACTGAAAAGATGGAAACTGCCTTTAGCTGTCAATACTTGGTAGATAGTAATTATTGTTGTTTCCCCTGGACTTCTTGTGCAAAGTGCAGTCTCTAGAAACCAAGAAGAACTAATACATTCTCATTTTGACAATGTAGGATGGAAATAGAACAGAAACAGAGCAAGAGAAGAGACTATTTCAGGAGGAAATGACCTACAATGACCAATTAGTCCAACTGCCTGGCCATATGAAGTGTTAAAAACACTGACATAATAAAAAGATTGCCTTTTCCCAAATACTTATTTTGTCAGCAGCTTTAACTCTTACTAAACAGTGCAGTTACGGTAAGTACAGCACTTAACATTTAGAATTTCCTGGTGCTTTTTATCTACACTTCAGATCACTAATGCCTCATTCACACCTAACAAAACAGTTGTTGTAATCTACACCGAATGAGTGAGGTCATCTTCAATGCCTTCCAAGTTTGTGCGACCTTGAAACTTTCGACAGTTCTGAACAAAAATAACAGGTTGCCCTCTAGCTCCTGATCATTTATTACCGAGCTCCAAAAAGCAACAGTGAAATGACAATGAAGCCTCTAAGATGGTAATGTGTTGATCATTTCTCCGGGAGCCATGGACAAGCTTGCATGAGTTTACTTAGTTAACCCATCGATCCTTGGATCTTCTGAAGGTATCAATGGCTACTAGGGACTGACATCTAAAAAGACAGTTTTCCTCTAAAACGGATTTCTGTCTTGTAAATTGCAAATGGCAGCAAGCTGCGCTCTTCTGGTGCGATAGCTGAGGAAAGCACTCATGGCTCTTACTAGTAGCCTGTAGTATGCAGGGTTACATTTCTTCCCAGTTGGCTGAGATGTGGAATTTGTTGGTATATCAAACAAACAAGAGAACTTGAGAGAAAAAGCATTTGTTTTTGAAAAGTCGCTGAAACTAGAAAAATTCTAAATTCTAGTTAGTTCATGCTTCCGAAATAAACCAACCAACAAACAAACAAAACTACAAACAAACAAAAAAACCCCAACAGGTAAGCTTTGTCTGCATCCACCGACAAAGACAGAGAAGAGCTGGAACTGAATTTCAGATTAAGACTAAGTTGGCATGATCATTCATTTCTGCTTTACCTGATAGAAGAGAACCCAAGGAAAAGACAGGGAAGGAGAGAAATATGCTAAAAGGTTTCTCTTGTCTTGAGAGAATGCCTGTCTGTGCCTTCTGCCTTTTACAGTTAGGAAAAAAAATAGCAACGGCTACAATGGAATGCAAATACAGATCTCTGGAAAGCCTTCACTCGTCCACAGCTCTCAGTTGCTGGGATCATTTACAGTTATTTTTTCATTGACATTTTCTCCTATTTGTTATGATGTTCTAGAAGGTATGCAGGTGTATAGACAGTTTGGGCACAGTACTTGCAAATTCACCTTTTCACCTGCCATGTAGCTACTTACTTGTGTATCTGTGTGCTTTGTTAGACTAAATTATTGGACTCAAACCCCAACTATGTGCACTAAGTTCTTTGTTCTGGTTTGCGCTAAGGTCAGAGTGGATTCTTCAGTGGTCCTTTTGGCCTTACAATCTACACCTTTTTTGTAAACTACTTTAAAATATGTGTTGAGTTCAAGCATTTTGCTGTTTTTCATTAAGACGAGAAGCTAAGATGCTGCCCAAAGTATCTATGTATTTCAGAAGTCTAGTAATTCCTTTTCATGAAACATTCCACAGATGCTTTCCCTGGAGCCTGAAATTTTGTTTCAAAGACCCTTTCAGCAAATATTTCCATGCTAGATTTATCAGTGCGTTCATGTATAAACGTGGTTTGGGGCTCAGTCTTGCAAAACTGCAGTGTTTGATTGATCAGTTTTAGGCTCTCATACGTTAACTTGTGTTAACTCATCTGTTTTTGCTAATTTCAGTGCAAGAGCATGGCAGGGCTATCCATCCAATTTTCACCATTATTTTTAATATGCATTTCATAATATTCAGGATTCCCACCCTTTCAGGGGCTTTTGTTTGCAATATACTTTTCTCCATGTCTTCTCAAAATATTATTACAGTCATCGGTTGTTAAGATTTCCCCTAGTTCTTCTGTTAAGATTACTAATGTTGAACCCGTGTGTCTTTCTTGCTTTCACATCCGAATGCTAGAAGCAGTGTTCATTGACAGTTTTCAAAATAGTGAAGTTCATAATATTAGCAGTAGACCATGTCTTAACTTTTGAGGGCTAAAAAACAAAGGAAAAACCCAAATATTTAGCCACTTAGCAAAGGAGTGAATTTCCATGATCACACTTCGGGATTTCCATGTGAAAGGAATACTCAACCGTTGAAAAGAAGCCATTTAAGCACTTAAAGCCAGCTAAATAACAGATTTTGTTTACTGCCTGCTCAAAGGGTATAATGTCATGAATTAAAAGAGAGCCTTTTAATGGCGCATGCAAAAGTTTCCCAAGTCCTTAAGAATTCATCTGAGGAGAACTTTTGCATTTCAAGCTGTTGGAACAAGCTCCTCTCTCCAACCCCAGCACAACGTCAGACAACACCACCTCTGTCACGTCATCATATTTACCTTGTGTTGTCCAGTGTATTTGCTTGTTTCAGGATTAATGAATTTCGTACATTAGCTGCGTGTCTGCGCTCAGATGATCACCAGTGCAACAGCCAATGGAGGAGTCATCCCTGAAGCTTCAGAGCTAAAATGTTTGTTTGAAAATCGTGAACAATTTATACTCCTCTAAACTGCATAGGTTGTGTTGGCTTATACTTGCTTCATGCTTGCCTTTTCCAATCTGCAAATCCAAGTAGAGGGAAAAAAATGTTATTTTTTTTTTAATTAGACTGAGGTTTCCAGTGTGTTCATTGATGGGCAAAATTGTTAACTACTACAATGTAAATGAACATAATTTATCATAATGATTTTAACAATAATCATATATAAAATTACAAATATTAGAACATTCAAGAAAATAGAGGCCAAGGAAAAATAAAGAGGTTTGTTAAGTTAAAAGAAAAATAATTTTGCTGTTCATATCCAGGCTTCCTCTCCTACAATTCATTTTCACCTTTTCTCCCAAAAGATGGGAAAAAGAACACTAAATATCAGGACAAAATATATATTCTATGCCAGTATTTCCATCAGAAACTGCATACTTCCTCTGTCATGGTGAGCAGAGAGAAAGAGAAAATATTTGCAGAGCTGAAAATATTTCATATGAACAACTCAACCTCATTAATCTTTCAATACTACTCTGGAGAAGAAAACTAAATGTGCTGCTTGAAATAGAAATGGGTCCTTAGAATTCAGAGTCTAAGGTAGAACTCCCAGCACCATAGTTCATTCTCTTCCAGAGTCTGTAATTTTGGACAGACCAAACTGTTCATCTGTTTAAATAAAAAAAGGAGAGAAGGAGAGAGAAAGAAAGAAAAAAGGAAGGAAGGACAATGCCACTAGAGTCATTAAACGATTTTGAGACCATTTAACACTGTGACAAAGAAGAAGTAAATACCGTTCTAAACCAAAATAAAAAAAGGCCATTTTTGCAACCCTTTAGTGTTTATACCATGAGTAAACACAGCTGAGAAGAGTCCTCTTGCAAATATGAAAACGAGAATAATATAGAACATTAAACATGGCTTTTATCATTATCAGACTTAAAGATCCCCATGAAAACAATAATCTCTTGCAATGACTCTTCTCAATGACCCCCTGCCAATATTTTTACTGAGACCTCCTGCAAGGTAATACACCTGGAACATATCAATATGTCTGAATAAATCCTTCCAGGATAATCCACACCTTGAAGTGGTGGCAGGGGAACCCTATCTAGCGCTCTGTTGCGTTCAGGATCTCCCACGGGCCCTTTCTGACTTCATGCTGGGTGATAGACACTTCATTTTTACAATGGCTAGTTCCAACAGGTGGCTTAATTGCTGTCTTCTCCATTGTCACATTCTCTTGTTCTAATGTTTACAGCAACTGAATCTGGCTGGGGAGAGCAACTATAAAACCTGTCAAAGTGAACATCAATTCAGCATATGATTTTGCTATTTCAGAACGCAGCCTCTGTAATTAGCCCATTCCTAAACATCAGACCAGAAGGCAGGTCTTCTAAGGTTGGCACTTTATATGCTTCCCATGTGAAAAACATAGCAGAATGAAGAGAAACAAGACCATCCATTTTCTATCTGCGTTTCATATAATTAACACAATTCCTTCTTCAAAAGGAATCTCTGAAACTTTCTGTTCTGAAAGTGAAAAGCATTAAATAATTTACAGAAATAACATTTTACTTTAGAACGCTTAGCAAGATTTGCATAATTTATGATTAATAAAATCAAAGATCAGAGGCTTGAAAAGCATTTATTTTCCTGCTTATTATCTTTTATCCACTGCAGTTACTTTTCTCAGAAATGAAATTCCAATGAATGAAAAAGAAACAACTGCTCTAGAAAGTAGAATTCAGACTAAAAAAATATGAAGAATCATTCCTACTTTGCTGATGAGAAAAATGACCTACAATGACATGGTCTACTTTCTACTACAGTCTCCTTTCAGATCAGGAAGGCAATTTTCCCTCGAAGGTCAGGTAGATTAAGCAGACACCCTTTCCTCCCATCAGCTCCCATCAACTTGGGGACAAAGACACACAGAGCTGTTGGTCACCTTCTCCCCCGTGCAGATGTGCTAGGTGGTCTGTCACTGTCAAAGACACTGTTTAACCTGTTCTGTAGCAACTCGGGCTCTGTCTATAGCTTTTAAGTATGACTGATAAATGCTGTCGTGTTTCCACGGTTCTGACCCTGAAGACAGAGGGAACAGTTTTTGTTTATAGTATCTTTATTTTCTGAGGTGCAGAACAGAGGTGAAGGGGTTTTTCCTGGCCTGGGTTTGTTTTTGGTTTTTTTGTGTTTTTAATTCAGAATTTATTACCACTGCTTCCAATTAGATAATTTTCCCACTCAAGAGAAAAAAAAATCCCTTATGTCTATTGTTACTAGTATGTTTTTCTGTTTTCTCAGTTAGTGGTCTGCATGTCATGTGTATCTTCATTCCCTTGAGCATTATGGTGTTCCATAGTTTTCCAGTTTATTGTAGAGTTTTCCTCTTCACAAATATTTTAAATGTGAGATTCACTGTTTGCTTTGACAATGAAACACAGAAAGCAATCATTTCTGGTTTATCAGTAATCTTTAGGATACATTTGTCCTTTAAAAATATCTTAGTTTTTTCCAGCGATCATTTGCTATTTGCAACTGAAACAAAAGGGAAAAAAAATCTTATTTTTTATTTACTAGATTTTAAAATGAACATGACCTTAATGTATAACTGGATTGAATTTGCTCTGCTGAAGTAGGACAGGCTTAACCAGAATAGCTCCCAGGAAATGTTTTAAAGCACCAGGAGTTTTAATAACAATCCGTACTAAATTTAGCTAGTTCTTTATATATAAAAAAATGCTCATTATCTCATGTTTTTAAATTCTGAAATACATTATTTTCTTTGATATTTCCGGTTGCTTCACCGCTGCCTGTTTAGTTTGTTCCCGCCAGAGTTTCTCTGCATTTAATAACACCACTGGGTATCACACATCTGTACTGTGCCATATCTCCCTCTGGCACCAGGGAGGAAATCTTAATCCCTGTTTCCTGCTGTCATCTCTCCTCCTAAAGAGGCAGATGAGTAACAAAGGAGCTGCAGTTCTCATAAAACTGCCCAAATATTAAAATGGTTTAATCTTCTACTAGGGAAAGCCAGAGAGTCTCACCACATGCCTTACTTTTTACTGCACTTTGATCCTTTGTGTAAGCTACAAAAATTCAGCATTTCAGATCTGCCACATTTGAATACATGAAAAAAATCCTTTATCTCCTTCAAAATGGTGCAGAGAAAGAGGATTGACAATTTATTATTTTTTTATTTGATTATAGTGTTCTCCTTTGTCTTTTATTTAGAATCTACACAACATGTAAAAGTGTCAAGGTAAGAAAACATCTTTCTGTCCTTCACGGGTCCCAGAGCAAGTGTCTACATGAATATTAGCTCTGAGATAAGTTTTACACAAAGTGATTCCTGTTTCAGTTGATCCCCTACGACCTGGGTGAAGAATTATTTCTATCTCCCAAAGGCCCATGCAAACATAGTGAGATTTTGATCTGCATAAACGAAAGCAGGGAGGGAGAAGTGAGGAGCTGCTGTAATGAAGGATGTGTACAAATGGCTGCGTGAAGGCCTGATCAGAGAACCAGGTGTCTAATGGGAGACGGACTAAGGGAGCCTGAGAGAAAGAAAATGACAAATGGGACAAAGGTAGAGAGATCCTTTTCCTTGCCGACTCTCCCAGCTTCTGACGGCTGATGATTTATGGACTTCTTGAGCAAATAGTTTCCTCAGGAGCACCTTGCTTATTAACCATTCACACACCCTTAAATAATTGGGCCAATTATTTTTTTGACTTCCAAACACATCCATCAGAAATTACAGGGTATGAAAAAAATATTTCTTGTTGGTTTTAAATACCCTATTTAATACTTTATTTGGGTAGTATTTGATATTTTGTTACTAGAAACAGTGAATTGTTCCTGATTCACCCATTCCCTACCTTCACAGCTGTGTAGATATGTCCGGCTTCCCCTGGAGTCATCAGCTTTTCCTAAACTGAAGGACCCTAACGTCTTCAGTTCCACCTCCGATGGCTGCACTGCATACTTCTTAAACTTCTCACCTCTTTCTCACCCTTTCCCGTTCTGCTATATTACGCATTTCTGGCACTGGCACCAGTGAAGTCAAGGCAGAGGTGCACAGGTGGTTATACAGAACAGCTCAGGCAACTGCAGCACCTGCTGCTCAACTCCCTCCTTGAGAAAGAGGAATTCTTACAAGAGAAAACAGCCTAAACTCATTCACTGTTGCCCTTTTGCCAACTAAAGCAATAATCTGTAATTACAGTAGCACTACAGAAATTTAGGATTTGGGGGAAAATTAATTATGAATCTTTTTTAGATGATCTGATCTAAGTTTTCTTGTGTGGTTTTTTGTTTGGTTGGTTTTTTGTTGGCTTTTTTTGGTTGTCTTTTTGTTCTTTTTTTGTTCGTTTTTTTTTTTTTTTTTTTTTAAGTTGGGATGGTAATTCAGTTTAAGGGCAAGATAAAATAATTTAGGTGTCAAAGTGTCACAGTTTAGACATGAAGTCCTGGTGATCCATTATCAGGAAATCTTTTTAAAAATTATTTGAACTTTCATTGTCCTTTTCAAAAGGAAACACATTGGCAGCTGTGTCAAAGAAGGAAGATAGACCTCCAAAATATATGAAACCAGACCATCTTTTCCATAGGACTAGCAAGGGACTCAGGTTCCAGCAACTGAAATACTACAGGCAGGATGGCTGGAAAATGAGGCAGGGCAAAAGTTATCTACTGCACTTACATTAGGAGCTGTAAAACATTACTAAAAGTTTATTTAGAAAACAGAAATTACAGTGGGCAACTACTCAGAGTTCAGTTTTGTGATCAGGTGTAAGAATGACAAGAAGAGTCCAATTATGGCAACTTGGAGATTTGGGCTAAGCCATTGTTAGGAAAATTTGTTTGGGTTGTGGGGACATCTTTTGTTTTTTTGTTTCCCCACAAGGATAATAAGTATTATGGGACTGTATTTTCATAGCAACAGGGGCAGATAAATAGTCTTTCAAAATTTAATAAAACTTCTTTACCAGTCAACCCATTTTAGCTTTCCATTTGAAATGTATTTTCTCACCACACTGCCACCTCCAGCTATGTATTTTTTAATTCATTTTAAGGACAGGAATCCACACTTGTTGATGTTAATGCAGTGCTCAGGAGCTCATCTACAGAGGTGACGTTTCTTTTCACTTGCTCTCAGAGACTGACTGAGCAATCCCAAATGAAACTCCTTTCCTCCTTACCCTGAGGAGGAGGAGAGGTGACAGGGTCCAAAGACAGACATGGCCTTTGTAGCTGCAAGGAGAAAGTTACTACAGCTGTCTCATCCTACAAGGAGGTGTTTACTCATGGGCATGTACTTTATTCAGACTTTTTAACGATGGGAGAAACAGGGATAGGGAGAACACCTGGCTAAGTCTGTAGATTTAACATTCTCCTTTCTCTTAGTTTCCTTTCTCTAGGGTCGTAATAGACAGTTCTCAAGACAAACTATCTGCTCTGTGCACAGGTTTCCAGTAAACAGATATTAAATACTCTGCCTATACAATGTTCCCATTATGAAACAGCCACACAAATAAACGGGGACTGTAAAGTAGCAAACTTCCCCAGTATGTGCACATGGCCTTCTAATAGGCAACTGCATCATCTCCATCTACTGGCCAGAAGAAACTAGCTGGAGCACAGAACTGCTGAAATATAACCATTGCATCCACACATTTCTTCACACTAACTACTGACAAAAATTTGCAATTTAGGGGTATTAGGTGATTTTTTGGTTTTTACCATTTGTTTTCCCAGAATACCATCTCCTCAACAGACAACTCCATGGTAAGAATGTCTCTTGGCATTTTATTCTGATATTTAAAAATGATGTTGCACGATTAAATGCAAGTAATTCTGGCAAGGTTAGCTTCCCTGATTCAAGATCCTGTGTTAACATTATTTTTCACTAATCTGAATCCAAAATGTGAATTCTATTCCAAGTTTGTTTTTTTGTTGAAAAATTAGCACTAGTTTTTAAGATGGTATCTGGATTTACTATTAAACCTTTCAATTAATTCACGTCAAATCCTATTACATAGGACCATGCAGGTATTAAGCAACAACGTTTTGTTAACAGTACACATTATGTTAAAAAAACTTTACTTCAGATGTATTTAAAATAAAACTTTCTGTTGCTACTTAGGAAAAAAAGCAGCCACACATTTAGTGCAGAAATAGTAAGTTGAAGTAATATCCCTTTTCTTTTTCTCTCTTTACCCACCATCAAAAAACACTGGCCAAGTGCAAGAGGTAGCAAGCAGTGGGAATGATGTTAGCAAACAGAGACAAGCGAAACTGACTTCCAAGCAGAACTGCCTGAAATTAAACTACTAATTCCCATCAGTCACCCTTAGGTCAGGAACACTTCACTATCTGCTTCAGGGTAATAGTCCCCTGGGGAGCATCTGCCATGTATCCTTCCCACTCTTCTAGGAGAAAATTCCAGAATTCCATTCCAACAACCAGCATGGCTCCTCTGGTGCCTCAGGGGAGCTTTGAACCTTCTCTGCTTAGCAAGAACACCCACCACCACATCCTCCAAAAAACACCCCCCACCAACAAAACCCCTTAAGGCATTCACTGCTTCCTGTTAGATTTCCAGTATCTATTGCTAAGGAAGTTGAATTCCACTACATATGCGCATATAGTGTTACATCAGCTTAAGTTATTCTTAAACCAAGAGTGGTAACAATACTGAACTCAAATGACATTCTGATGTCATGGTCTAGCAGCCACAAAATTTCCTGCACTTCAAGTGAGGTCATGGATTTGCATCAGCATCTGGAGTGATAAAGCAAAATCATAAAAGTCAAAACTGACTTGCAATTCTTAGGTACTACCTTACCTCCCCAAAAACATACAGAAAATATATCACTGGTTTGAACCAGAGTCATAGGAAAAGATCTCTTGCAGAGATTGTAGAAACGGTCTCTCCAGAGTGGCAACTGCAATTCCCTATTTCCAAACCAAAGAAATTAATTTCACACTAACTCCAGCCTTGCAGGAGCTCATCAGGAGGAGATACCATCCCAGGGTGCCTCTCCCAGGCTGATGAGAGCCAAGAGGCGATGTGGCTTCTTCTCTATCAGGTAATTACAAAGATCACAATCAATTCTGTGAGCAAAATCCATGAACTCATTACAAAGGCAAAGACCAAACATTTGGGCCTCACAGGCTGTGAGAAACAAGACACTACCTTTGAAAAGCAAATACTTGGATACACAGAAGTGATCTAAACCTCAAGAGACAAACCCAGATTTCTACTGAAATAAGCATACTGTGACTGAACTGAGGTTAGCATTTTTGTATTCAAAGATATGAAACACACAGCTTTCATGTCCTAATTGGACCTCCGTTCCTCACATCTCCTTTGCACATGAGAACATGCTGTAGAAACCTTTTCCTGAATGAATCCCATGACTTTTATCCAATACTGAGCCCATACCTCTGAAGTCTCAACAGATGTTAAGCTGTGCCAAGAGGTGTTCTTCCTTGAAGCAACGCTAACGTTTTCATGATAATCAAACAGGGAAAGGACTGTACTAAACATGCTTATATCCTGTTTAGTGCTTTGCAGAAAACAAGTAATGCATTTCTTAGAATTTAAGATACCGTCGAACCCCATACAAGTATAAGCTAAGTTAGCAAAGTAAGAGCAAACCAAATTATTAAATAGCAAAGGTTAAGGCTGCTTTCCAAAGATGTACAACAAAATACTTTTAAGTTGAAAAAACGTGGAGTGGCAAATACTTTACTTTTGTATTATTTTTAATAGCACCCTCATTGTGTTTGGAAGACTCAGTGTATGTGTGCACCCTTATAGATACCACTGAGGCAAAAATAAAGCTACAGTTCAAGAGCCTGAGGCAGCCATAAAGCCAATACATACATGCATACACAGAGTCAATAGGAAATTCACCTTCCTTAATTCTTTATTTCATCAAAAATTCCATCTGTGCAACACATTTTAGTCTCATGCATGTACTCCATACATGAGACTGATAGTTCTAGATGTGTAGAGAACAACAGACAACATTTGGCATAACAACAACTGTTCTATGCTGGGGAACACCAGCCCTTGCACTCAGCATTACTTTGAAGTCTCTGCAGAGAAAAAGCAATGACAGAATGCCACAGCAGTACACAAACCCCATGGTGAAAGCATGAAGTCTACAAGTCACTTTCTTACACAGATTTTGCACAGGATTCTCACAGGGGATCTTGTAGACAAAGCTAGGCAAAGGAGACTAGATGTTTATCTGCATTAGTATCTGTCATGAACAACTCAGAGCTGCAAATAAAAAGCAAGTAGTTTCACCTTCAGAACAATAAGGACAGATGGGAGTTTAGATGGGAACTCACCCATGCTTCAGGAGATGAGCTACTTTTCAAAGCAGTGCTCATGAACAGTAGTTACTATCACATGCTTATTAGATAAGCTAATGGAACTCCAGTACTGGAACAGTGTCCAAATGAGTGATGAGTGTTCTACTCGTGTTTTATTACTGAGTACAACTCAGAACACTTGTGTGGATGTCCAGGGCGGATTCAGTATCTCTTTGTTCAGCCAAAGTGGAGCACTGCTATTGTTTGCACTGCTCTTTATGCTACATTAGGAACACCTTTTAAAAAAACTGTGCAATAGCTGAGCAGTTTAAAGCAAGATTGGAGCTACACCCAAGGAAAATGGTTCAATTCAAGGTACAGCACTTCCCATATCAGTACCACAGTAAAGATTACTTCAGCTTCTTCCTACGGATGACACTATGTGGATAAAGCTGCTGTTCTACTATACTGTCTTTGGCCAACTGTACTTCAATGCAGTGGAAGATCAGGAACAGCTGACTGCTTAAAAATTCTGTAGTAAAGAAACAGACAAGATCCAGACAGTTTTTTAAATAGGTGGAAAGGAAGTGTAGAGTTTTTAAAGGTTGTGAGAGTTGAGAAAAATGCTACGGAACCTTTTGGATTAACCCTGACAAGTTCAGTGGGGGAGGCAAGAGATCTGCAGGTATGCCCTGGAACCAACCTATCCATCAGGCTGACAGTGACTCAGTGCCCTTTGCTTTTGATAAAATCGATTGTTAACAAGGTAGAAGCAACTGCACAAAGTTGCTCAATGCTGACTGTGGCACCCAGAGCAACACCACCTATTGGTTCTATTTGTTCTCATCTACTCGACTGAAAGGATGGAGAGATTAGATGGTCCATTAGGAGAGCAATTCAAATGCTGCTCTCTTACATTATAGGGAGCCAAAACCGATACTGTTTCAGGGAAATACCAAATGCACTAAAATTTTCACCATACAGTGTTAGTTCAAAGAAGGGGAAACACAAAACTAAGCCTGAAGCTTTGAGAAAAAGTACAAAAATTATGCTGCAGGGAAAAATTTACATTTTAGACTGAGGGGAAATTGAAATAATGAATACTTAAAAAGCCAAACCTCATAAACAAGAAAATGATGGATATAATATAGCCTAATTGTAGTCAGGACCTGTGCTTGAGATTACAGACCTGACTTACTAGTTCTCTCATAGGACTGGTATCTAATCCTTAACATGTACCTTCCAGATGTACAAATGCTTAAATTTCTGTCAACATAAGATTAACAGTAGTGAACAAAATGAAACCTGGACCAGTGAATACTTTGTGGCACTGTTTCAGCTGCCTTTAAACAAACTACACTGTCACCTCATAGGGTTAAGGCAGTTTGTTTCATAACTACGTGGATATAATGGTCCTGGGCTGGATTTGGTACATCTCATTCTGTATTGTTTTCTTTTCTGAAACATTTTCAAAGGCAAAACTAAGTTTATTCTTTAGTTAGAGAGGCATTTATTACAGGTGAAGTTCTACTTTTCGTGTTATAAAGGAAGAAAACTTATACCCTTTGAAAAGATGTCTGTTTCAAGAGACAATTGAGACCGACTTGCAGAACACTTCAGTAAAAACTGAAGTTTTTAAAGATCAATGTATATATGAACAGTTTTGAAGTAACAGAGTGCAAAAACATCACTCACCTTTGTTAGACAATCAGACACTATGCTTATATTTGCTGGTAAATGATGTATTGCTCTCGAAGTACGAGAAAGACCTGAGGTTTTTTTGATTTTCAGGTCAGACTGTCAACTGCATGGTTGTTTTAAACAAAACACAGGCTACTCGAAAAGGACCACTGCCTGTCAGATCACGTTGCACATTTTCAGCTGGAACAACACTACATTTTATAAATTAAGAAATGCAATTGCATGTGAACATGAAAAACATTTTAAAGTCAAGATATGTAAATTTACTGTCATACAAGGAATGCCACTAAGTTTCCCTTCTACACATTCGGGTGAAAAATTTGTTAAAAAGTCAAGAAACAAAAAGCATAAAATCTGTAATAGGCAACAATATACAAAGTTTCAAATATAAAATCAAGAGTTGTATAGTTTGTTATTTGCATTTTCTCACAAGAGTAAATTAAAAGAACCACACATCACTGAACTTCTACACAAGCTTCTTGTGTTTCAATGTCATTTATTAAGGAGTGAATGAGATACTGTCAGACATGCCAAAGAGACTTCACATTCAAGGGCTGGAAGCTGAACAGCTTTCCTCATTGAGTCACTGTACAAGTTGTTTTTGGGAATCGAAAGTGCGATCAATGAGGTCTTCATGCTCGATGTTTGTCTTCAGTTTTTCATCTTTTGATCTACTAAGTTGTTGGGCAGAAGGACACTTTCTACCCTACAAAGACTCACACTCCAATTAATACAATTAACACTAGATGTAGAGAAACGTTTATCTGTTATAATGTACATCTACTGCTGAAGGTCTTACGTCTAATGAGGAAATTCAACTTGTTTCCCTTTCACCATCGTATGGATGGCTTATACCGTTAGAAAAATACTCTTCAGTGCTATTGTAGGGTTTACAGGAAACTTCTTCCATGATGTGGGATAGAAACCGATTTAAACACCGTTCTGAAAGAATGCTTCTCCCTGCTGCCACTGCCTGTAGGTTGCAGAAGAATGGCCTACACGCACTACAGTTCTGGTTTTACTCAAAAAAGAAACAAAAGAAACCTAAACAATAGGGTAAATGTTTATTTGGAGTTAGTTTTCTTGCAGATGATAATTAAGGCCCTTCAAGCAGAGTTTAGGAGCTCCTGTATGGCTGCCTGTTGATCTGCATTGAGCTGTGATATGCATTCTGTCCACAGTCCTCCGGATGTCTAGAAAACAAATGAGAAGTGGTCTTCATTCAGGCTGACAAGCATCCAAGGCACATCCTAGACTTTACAAAGCTCAACATTCACTCAGCTTATTCCTGTAACATATATGCCAAAGAGAGGAGACTGACACCTTCAGTTTATACACAGTGCTACATAGGTTCAACTCGAGATGCTCCAAAAGGCTAAACAGTAGCAGAGTAATTGATTTGAAACTCCTGGGAATTCACTATAACTAAGTGGGTCAATTGACAATTGACACTTTTATGTTAACCACAGCCTAAATCATTTGCTCTGTGTTGCACTGAAATTAACAGATCAATGTTCAGGCAAAACTGAACCATGCCTCCATGTGAGAGTGCTTTGGGCCCTGGTGCAGCAGTAACACACCCAGAACTTCAAAATGAGCACTGTGATTATAGCACTATGTACAAAATTCTGCTGCCAACGCACAACACTGCTCTTTAAGTAAGGAATGGTAAATTACTTCCCAGAGAGATGGGTAAATGTAAACCCACCATCTGTGCTACCACAGCCCTTAGCTGAGACATTTGCTTCTGAAGTCACCATCAGTAGGGTGGTTCTAATGGTACCAGAAAATGCTGAAAATTAAACAGGGTTGGGAAAAGAGGATGTATTCACTTCTCAATAGAGGCTGGAAGCAGCTGGCACTCTGCTTTCTTGAGCACAATCACAGGGAAAAAAAACTGCAGGTGACTGACTGTAGGTCTTTAGATTGGCGTTTGCAATAACAAGTACACTTGAAGCAAATTTAAAAAAAATTACAAAAATCTCAGTGTACTTTATATTTGGTATATTTTACATTCAGTTATAATGTCCTTTTCTCACACAATTTAAAAAAATAAAAATGGATTCACAAAATTCAAAAACAAAGGCTCTCGAGTTTAAGTTTGTGTTTTTTAGTTTTAAATTGCATTAGACTCTGAATGTATGATGAAATATTGCAGAATTAAATGTGCTCTTTCAGTATTTCTGAAAAACATTTAAACTGATACTTCACACTGAAATATTTCTGGCCTGAAAATACTTAAGCATGAGGAAAAAAGTTTATGTTCAATTCCAATTATGACCATAATGTTGCTCATGTCAGACGCTGGCAGTGAAACAGCCAAGTTTTTCACCTGGAATTTGGGAAGCAGCTGCAGACAGACTTGGTAGCAACTACACAACCTTTAAAACTCCTATCATAGCATAAAACATTTACAGTGCTTTATTAAAGTCAAAATATTATGTGTGAAGAGAGATAGGATTGATAATAGTGTGCTAAAATTGTATTTTTTAAAAGACATGACTTTTAACATATTTTCTTTCACTGTCTGAAGGTAAACCATTTAGTCAATGCTGAAGTCTTGTTTCATATTAATGTTCCTGTCATTCCTGGCCAAAACAAGACTTTGCTGTACACAACTAATCCACACATCTGTGGGCCATTGTATTGTTAAAAAAGTAATCATTATCTAACCTTGATGATTTGAGGTAAAGTGAGCAAATGCATTAGCATACCGTAATAAAAAGTTCCACTCCCAGACTTCAAGCAATAACAGCAAGGATTTTATCTGTCAGAATCTAGAGCAGCCACTTACACCACTTTCACTTTGAAACTTTGTTCAATTTAATTCTCTTTATGCCTTCAGAATTTTAACAACTCATTTTCTACCAGACACAATGGATCTCACAGGCTGATACACTCATCCCAGTGAATCCTTTCCAACATCAAGTATTCCTAAAATTCTTGACCCTGAATTTTGCCAAAGCAGGCCAAGTAGAACGGACAATAATTGAAGTGTTCCCTGTGTTTTTATGAGCGACATGCTTGCCAGGCACACTCCTTTCCAGCATTAGGTACTATGTCCACCTGACGATATTTGGCCCTGGATCAGATCTGCCCCACTGCGCTATCACTTACAACACTGCAGAGAAATGCTGCTTAAATACTTGGACATCCCCATCACCATGAAGTTACTCATAGCATAAAGGAAGTAAACCTTAAGGCAGTTCTCCAAAGGCAGGGAAAACATTGAACAGCCATCTATATTTGCACTGGATTAAAAAGGGCAGTAGTAAATTACTTGTGATTTGCACTTATTCTCGAGCACAGGATCCAAGCCTCTGCAGTATAGTTCATTGATAAAAGGACATGGATATTTCTCTCTGGATTTTAACTTCTGGCTCAGGAAAAAAAATCCACAAAAACATAATATTAGCTTGCATGTTAACTGCCTAGTTGCATATAACTACTTTTTTTTTAATTAATAAGCTTGATTCAAGTACAAATGTCATCAGGTTTTATCATTAGTCATTCAAGGAATGTCTAAGGATTTCCAAGAGCACTGGTTGAAGTGTTATTCTCTAAGGCTCTCAGAACTGGTTTAACAGTTTGGTTACTTCTGAAAATAGATTCTAAATGTTCCCTTTATACTAAAGCAAGCATTTCTTTACCTGCACTTGGCGAACAACATTAGCCAGTCGCTTGGTACATGGATCTTCATGTTTGATAGCTTCATGAATTTCACCATCCGCAATTATACCAAGTATTCTGGGAAGGTTGGAGTTGTTGGGACCGAGGACAACCGGGTTATTGCTGTCACAATCAAAATATATATAGATTACAAAGAAATTAATTCTTAATTAAAAATAATTAATATAAGCATTTTACATGTAAGTGGAGAGATTCTGTATGATCTTATTCTAAAGCTGCTTATTTACATTTAGGTTTCACATAGTTGAGCAAGTACACACAGCTTTTTTTTGTCTGCTGAGTGTTCCCCCTACTGTTAATATTTAACCAGCTGATTCTTTCATCAGCCTAAACTTTATCAGAAAGAAGTTCTGAACTTTACAGAACAGCTGAGTTCCATGTAGATGGAACTGTAAATAGCATGACAGAAATACCCTGCCTAAAAGGGCTTATTCCTCTGTCAGTGCTGCAAGAGGGGGGAAGTTGTGACTGGTGTCAGAGCACCAGCAACTTCAGCTCTGTGCCAGCACTGTCACTGACACAGCAAGCAAGCAGTTCTGTTCCCTCTTTCCAAGCCAAAGGTTGGAGTAGAGGAGTATTAGCAACGAGGAATGTGTGAAAAACATTATTACCTTCCAGCCCTACCAACTGCTGCAACGCAGAGGCTGTGAATGTAGGACTGGCAGACCTTCAGAGACGCAGGTGACCAGGCTGAGCCACCTGCACAGAGCTGGGTACAGAAGTATGCTAGTACTGCAAGTCCCCATTTCTATGTATCTGTGTGCATGTACACCTGTCAGCATTATTACGGTGTGTCTACACAACTCTTCTATTGTCAGTCTAGGGACCTCAGTTGCCACCACTCATTTTGAGACTTTGCCTCAATAAAGCACCAAAAGATACAAGATATCCACAAAGTAGAAGAGACTGTAGGAAATCTGAGTTACTCCCTTTATATTTTTCTCCTAAGATGTAATACAGTGCCAACCATAACGCCACATTCTTTCTCTCAATTATGAAGTGCAATTCGCACCCACACTAGAATGATTATTTTTATTATTTTCTTTAATCCACTGACCTATAGGAGGGAGCATAAATCTAAAAAACAAGCTGTGGCACAAGATGCTTTCAACAGTAACTAAAATAATCATTACAAACTTATTAAGGGAAATAACACTGTACCATGAATTTATCCTCATTATCTCTCTACTTTATTTTATATATACTTCACTTCATTGATACTCTAGTTTTTGGAGACCAAAAAGGTGCAAAACTACTTTAAAAGGTTACAAAAAGAAGGCTGCAAGAGCAAGTATACTGCTCTTCCGTAAAAAGACTCATCAGTTATTAGTGCTGCTATGTAAGCAGAGTATCAAAATTTTCCTGACATTTTCTGTAGAAGTTCTCTGCTGATCCCTTCCCATTGCGTACATATAAAGCAGCCAGGATTTTTTTCCAGCCACACAGACCCTTTTTAGGATGAGAACAGTAACTGTTCAAACAGACGGTGGTAACATCACGGAAGGGGCTCACTTCTGACATTCGGAATTATCTTCTCTAAGCCACATGCAGATTAACCAGTTTTGGAAAAAAAATGCAATGAAAGAACCTGCAAACAGGCTTACTTTCTGCATTAGTATGAAAACTTTGCCTTACCTCTCAAGTAAGTCACACAGATAGTTGAAAGTATGAACAGCTTCTTCTTTGTCTTCATGAAGTGGAAGCCATGATAACCAGTGTGGAAGGACTTCTTCAACATTTATACAGTCAGGCTTGAACTTCATTATCTTTCCTACAGCTGAAATGCAGTTTTCTGTTGCATTGACATTGTCTTTGGTTTTGGCATCTGGTGACTGAATGACTCTCACTAGCAATGGAAGCGCCTCTAATTGTTAAACAACACAAGAATAAAGTTTAATGCATGACAAAGTTATACTTCATTAACATCACAAATTCTACAGGAGACAACCACACATATTAAACCCCGTATTTTTTGTGTACCAAGTACCAAAATCCAGTCATTTCAATGTTCCGCTACTTCTAAGTTCTCCTCTGCTCAGTAATTATCATATGAAAACCAAACACATTAATAAAGCTCTGCAAGAAAACAGCTACTGCAAAAATTTGACTTTTCTTTAGAAGTTCAGAAGAAAAAAATATTCCCACGTCTCTCAATTGGAGTTATGCAATCTAAAATATACACGCCACTGTAATTTTTAAGTAAAAACATAGGCAACAAGCATTATCTTTTTAATCTAATAGGCTCTACAAACACAGGATGAGGAAAAGTACTGCTACAGTGACATTCACAATAACGTGAATTGTAGTGCATGCGTACTGTACATCTATTGTTTGTGTGCACATATATATATATATATATAAATGTACACATACACACCTCCCACCCCTAAAAGGTGCCCTAGGAAAAGCTCACAGGAGTAATCTCATCTGGTGAATCAACTTAGCATGGTTTAGACCACAAAAAACAAGGAAAGGAAATGCCTTTCAATGAAGGAAAAATGCCAGTTTTCTTGCTGAGTTAATTATATTTTTTTATTAGTCATATGGGTAACCACACGCACGCTTCTAAATGAATGTTAATATCACGTGTTTAGTTACTGGTGTTCATGCAGACTTCAGAGCATTCTACACGCATGCAGAAACAATTGTCCTTGTGTTCTTCTACCAAAAATAAAATGCTAAATCTGTGAAATTCTGTATCAGCACAGAAAACAGGTTGTGGAATTGTGCAGAAAGCACACTTCAAAATAACTCCAGTTACTGAGGAAGAGCAAGATCTCACACTACTGCATTTTAATGAGTAAGTAGCACCTTTGCAGTTAAATACACAATGACACTTGCTATACTAACTCCACTAAATTAGATTTTTGAAGAATTCAGATGTTATGGAAAAATATCATTAACCCTAAGCTAGACAATGATGCTTTCATGGTGCTGATAAACACTACAGAACTGCAGAAACATTAGTCATCAGATCCACCAGCTTGTGTATCAAATGCAGGATAATGATGCTGAACTATTCTGCGAAGCAGAATTTGCTTCAAAGAAGTCTACAGTGTCCAGGCAAGCTGAGCCTGCATTTTACACCTCAGGTTTTCATGACTGCTGAAGCTAAAACTCATCTGTGTTTCTTCACTCCTTAATACTAATGAATGACTCTGGAGGTACCTGTGTCCCTGCAGCCATAAAATTAGTAGGCATCAAAATGAATCAGCGTAATTTTCTCCCTACAGCTTAGCCAATGAGTTTTCTGCCTATTTATAAAACAGACCCATTTCACCCAAGTGTTGGGTTAGATAATACTTAAAAAACCCTTTTAACTATGAAAGGCCATCTTCTATAATAATTTGTTTCAAGGACTGACTGCTCCACCAAGTTTTGAGGCCACTGATGTGATTTAGGAAGAAGCCCATGCAGTTGATTAATACAACTTTCACGGAGAATACCTAATTATACTTTTTCACTAAGGTAAGAAATAGAAGCAATATTGATGTTTGCATCAATTGTAACCTTGTAACCCCCATTTAGAAAGTTATGCAGTTTTTCCTTCCAGTTTAATTCTTTGCTCTTTACTAATTCTGTTTTTAGTGCTTTTTGTTTCACCATAATGTAGTTCATGTGCTATTCACAAGTTCTCCCTATATTCCTGGATTTTTTTAACTGACTGTCAAAAATGGTCATATTAGTACATTAATACATCTGCTTTTTCCGAACATACTGCTACACACTTGCAATAGAATACTATGCCAGTGCTATACATCAATCAGTAAAGAAATTAAATTGTAAATAAAAGCTCATAAACATGTTTTTTTCAGAGAAGACAGCAAAATCCACAGGTAGAAAACCTTTCTTGATATAGATTTGCTTTGTTTCAAATCACAGCACATCTTCATCTATTAAAATATGTTTCAAAGTAAAAAGGCTATTTTATCTAAAATTTAATGAAAGGAGAAGCCAAGTGTCTGGATTTAATCAGGAATTATTAGTCCAAATACTACGAAAAGGATCAAAGATATCACAAAGTTTAAGTGGGGCAAGGCAAAGTCTAATGAATGAAAAATAAAATTCAAACTTCAACAGATGCTAAAAAGCCCCAGAAGTTTCAAAATCAGAACACTCTAGATAATTTTAAATTTTAATCCTCTTAATGTTCCACTGCAAGGTTTCCAACCCTGCTTTTTTTCCCTTTTTTTTTTTTTAAAAAGACACCTCATCTTGATTGTTACCATGTAACAATCATTTAACAATGCAAATACAACCCTGATTGATGTAGGCAAGATTTGTGTTAAAGCCCTGATTTATCCCTATCAGGTGATTCTTATTTTCTTACATTATTTAATTCAGCTTTTAAGATTCACATGAAATACATACTTGAAATACGTATTTACCTGACTAAATATTTTCTTAAAAAAAGGAAAAAACTTCTGCTACTTCATGTGCAAAATGAACTTTGGTGACTGGCAAGAAGAGAGCAAGAAGACAAACACTTCTTTCAATTCAAAACAAATCTGAAGTTTTAGAGAAACTCAAGATGTTCAGAAAGAAAGCAGACCAAGTGTTTCTGATAAGCATTATCACACTCATTTAATTTCTTACTTCACAGAAATCAGGCTCCTTCTTTATATATAACAGGAATGCAGAAAGCCATATTAGTTGGATTCTAGGCTATTCCTTAATACAGGTCACTTGTATAATTTTTCCAAAAATCCAAAGGGTTTTGCCTTAATATCTAACCCTGTTAGTACTAATAAAAAGCATCTATGAAACAGGTGTGTATCGGAGAGCTGTTCTTTATGAAATTAACATTTTCATGTCAGACCATATTATAAAAAAGAAAATGTGAAATCAAGTTTGCTAAGCAGTGAGTGCTGTGACAGAAGTGCTAAGCAGAACAACAAAAGCCCAAGGAATTCAGATACTTTATTATACCATCATTAGTCTACCACATGAGTTATACTGGCAAGCTGTTTCACTGCTGAACCTTATCAACCAAAAGCTGGGCAATTTTTAAGTTTATTTCCTCCCACCCAAATCACACATTCAAATAGTTTTACCAGAAGCAGCTATGTACCTGGGCAAAAAGGACGGTAGCCATCCCCACCGAATTGTGCCATAACTCCAACACCATAGGCAGCTGCTTGCCTGACCTCTGGTCTGCTGTCACACACCGACTCCAGCATTGGCCTCAGGAAGTATTCAGCGTACTTGAATGAGGCGGGGCTGCAGTGCTCTACAATGTCATCAAAAATGCAAAGCCCCCACTGCCGGTCTGGCCATGGCCGGTGTGGACACTGCATCAAAAACAGGTAATGGTTTGGACACCTTAAAAGTCTTATACAGCCAATGATTATAGCAACAGAGCAATCACAGGAACAGTAGTCTAGTACCTTTGTTAAAATCTTCCTGGATTAAACTGAGTCATACAAGCATGTAATTTTCTGCAGTTACACTTGCAGCAATATCATAAACAAAACAAAATCCAGATGACTATCTGAGCTAATTGAAAGAATAATGATTTTCAGTACACCTCTGTTTCACACTCCATTACATATTTCAGGCTCAATTTTTCCCCAGGAGTCTGAAACTCTCAGTAGTCCCATCTCCTGAAATCCATTTTAGAGAACATTAGATACTCTCAGGGAAAATAAATTTCTCAAAAAAGTTGTATGTGTCAATGATCCTGATCTTGCAACACAGAAATTATAAGCAGCACAGCGGTGCAGCTGTTTAAAAAGCACAAGGTAACAACTTCATTCTTGATCCAGAATGGTTCTTCAATCACCTCTATTTTGTAAACCAGCAATTGCTACATTCTGTCTACCAAGTTCTTTAAGATTTCAGCATGAAACGCCTATTAACACATCACAAAAAAAAATTTAAATTCAAATCAAAGGAAAGCAAGGTACTTACAATTAGGTTGACAATTAGTGGAAGTAACCTTTCAAACCACGGCAATACCTTCTCCTTGTAACTGCTGAATATTGACTGCAAAATGTCTGATACTTTAGTCAAAATATAAATGTCACTGTCATCCTGAAATGAGAAGGATACAATTCACATTAAGACTAATGATCTTTAAAATAGTGGAACTCACATGAAATGCCAAGTTGTCTAAACTAATGGAATAAAGTTGGTTTATGACTTTTTCTATAAAACAGATTTTTTTAAGTTCACTAATTTTCAACTCTGCCTAATCACAGAATGATAGAATCAGAGAATGGTTTGCATTGAAATTTCTCTAGTTCCAACTCCACTGCCACACACAGGGACCTTCCACTAGACCATGTTGCTCAGAGCTCCATCCAAACTGGCCTTGAACACTCACAGGGATGGGGAATGCACAGTTTCTCTAGGCAACGTGTTCCAGTTCCACTTGTTACTAATTTCCATTTGGACATTGAGGCACTGAATGGAACTTTTTGGACTTGGCCATCCAGTCAGTTCCTCGTCTGCTGAATAGTCCATCCATCAAATACATAACTCCCCAGTTAGTGACAAGGATGTTGTGTGATACCCTGTCAAAGGCCGTGAGGTAAGGGCTACATAAGCATACTCTGGGACCAAAGGTGTATATCCAATGATTACTATACACTAATTTTGTCCATAAGGCAAGTGATATTCTGCTGCCCCGTCTCCCTTTGCAGGGTAATGCAGACAAGTGTTCCTCCAGACTTTACAGAAAAATCAGCAAACATTAAAACATTTTAAAAAATGCCTTGCAACTCTGTTACAGAGTATGGATTCAGCTTTTCTGAAACTGCTGCTTGCTTGCATTTTCTTTCATTATCAGTACAGAGTGACACCAAGGGAAAAAAGGAAGATTAACAAACCACCTAACCATCTACAAGAATGAACAGTAACCACTGCAAATAAGAAAGGGAGAAAAATCAGGAAAGGGTCTTGGCTTAGAACTCGAATTTTGTTATTTTTTGATCCCAAGCAGTATGGAGGCAACAGAAATCTATCCTTTTGAATGCTGGCCTAATGTTCCCAAAGGAAAGGGGCTCAAGAACTGCAGTGTTATTTAAGGTGGTATTTACATATGGGTGCATGATTTCTCAGGATACATTCTGGAGTCTGCATACAGATTAAACTCATGTAATCAAACTTCACACCTGCACCGTGTGACAAAAAAAAGTTTCTTCTTAAATTTACTGAGCATCCTTTATGTCTCATGTTAGAAGCAGCAGCGGTCTTAGTATTCTTTATTACTCCCTCCAGACCTATAATGATTCAACAAAACTACCGCATCTCTTCTACAATCACCCCCAAACTAAAAGGTCGCTTTGGTATTCTCTCCTAAGCAAACACATTATGCAGCCATTTATCTCACTGTCCTTCTTTAATACTATTTTTGGGCTATTCTTTTTAAAACAGGCTCCTGATGTGACACATCAGATGTCTAGGAATCAGAGGTATGCTCAAGGTTAAGAGCCACCTAACTCATAAGGCTCAAAGAAAAAGCAAGTCAGCAAGGTTAGGCCTTAGATTAAATAGTCTATTGTTGAATTTTTATCAGTGATAAAATCATCTAAGAATTGTTTGAGAGGATGAAGAAAATAAAAAGCTATATCCCAAACTTCTTATTTCAGTACACTGTAAAAGGAAACCTTTCATATTTTCTAATTCACATATGTAGTGTGACTCATTTCTTACTGGAAGCTCTGAAGGACTACAGTAACAGAACG
The DNA here is from genome assembly GCA_013396755.1 of Sclerurus mexicanus. Taxonomy (NCBI): domain Eukaryota; kingdom Metazoa; phylum Chordata; class Aves; order Passeriformes; family Furnariidae; genus Sclerurus; species Sclerurus mexicanus. The sequence continues at coordinate 329,814 of VWZF01003562.1, read as the reverse complement.
TTCTTCTAGGAAGGAGCAATTCTGAGGATGCACTACACTTTAACCACAGCACAGCACATTTGTGTAATGTATTTCCATTCTGATGCTTGTTAAGTGGAAAAACTCCACAAATTAACTTACTTCATCTTGTAATGACTCTTCAACTTGTTCATCATAGTCTTCATCTTGTCTTTTCACTAAATTAAAAAAAAATTAAACCATTACCTTTCTACAAGTGCATAAGAAGCCTGTGAAAGGGAAAAATGATGCAGAAACAAATTCAGAAAACAGGAAACAGTAGCTGAAGATTCAACAGGAATTTTCTGTCTTTAAGAAGCTTCAAAGAGCTTTCACAGGAAAACAAGCAGTACGAGACAGCTCATTTTAAGAATGTGTAAAAGCACATGAAATAAACACACCTTGTCCACAAAGACATGAAAAGTGCTTAGAAATAAGAAATTACCATTGCTTCAAGAAAACTGCAAAGACTTCAGATGAAAAAACCCACAGAAATGACAACACTAGATATGTGCACTGTCTTTCAAGTAACTGCCATTAACTTTTGATTAGAGTATTGCTGCAAATCCTCCCAGAGTTTACAAATGTAACTCATGGATTCTGCTGTTTCAAAGCCCAATCACCTTACATAAATGTACAAGTTAAAGAAATCTGAACTAAGCTTTTCTTCGTGTTCAGAAATAAGTAAGAATTGTGCTTTAAAGAACAGCCAAATCGCATGTTAACTTACCCTGTCTTAATTCTTGATTTTTAAAGTGCTCTTCTAGTTTTCCTTTCAGTATTCCTCCAAGTTCTTCAAAGTGTTCATTGTTAAGGCATCCATCTCCCATTACCTCAATGCACTTGTGAAATAAAATCAACAGTCTTAATGAAATCCAAGCACCCAAAGAATATTAATACTAGTCCACTTTAGGGGATCACTAGCAGAAATACTAATAGAACAACCATACTGTAATCAACGCTCAAATTATACAAGTAAGGTATAACACCACAGTACATTTCACGCCCATAACTTCAGTCACTTGCAGTTAAAGTGAACAAATCTGATAACTGTTTTAGGTTGATACTTTAGTATTTTTGCAAAAAAAAAAAAATCCAACTAAGTTTTTCCATCAGCTGTAACATTTAAAGTCAAACCAAATTTCATGTAGAAGCAGCCTTGATTTATTCCAACCATGTAAATGAACATCAAACACATATCCTTTCTTATTGGAAAAAGCTACAGACAGTAACACCACAAAACTTGGAAGCAATAACATTACCTTTGCAAAAGAATGCATTATTTCTGAGAGAACATCTGACTCTGGTTCTGTCCCAATGGCTTTGATGAGGGCATCACACATGAAATGCCACATCTGCGTGAGGTACTCTGGCCCACGAACTCGAGCACATTCAAGAAGGAGGGGCATTGACTCTGCTGCTGCCACTCGAACACGTTTCAGTATTAAGGAAACAAAGCAATTGAATCCAACATAAAGTGCTTAGAATTTAAGCACCCACCACCATAATTAAGTTCTTAAGTTTTCTATCCAAATTTTTTTTTCTATTACAGTCTAGTGCATTTGATTTCTTAAGTAGATATGGATTAAAATCACAGGAAAATTAAACTGCTAATAAAAGCAGCTTCAAGCCTGCTTCAGCTATTCAAGTTCTCCTTCACATTGTTGACACAAACATCACTTCCTCTACTGATGGCTTATTTGAAAAGAAACTAGGGGGGAAAGTAAGATACATTGCCTAAAACAATGTGTAAATCAACATTAACATTCTCTGAAACAATTTCTGCTATAAAGCCATAGAATATAGAAAGTAAGCACGAATCCGATTCTTCCTAACTAAGTTTCTGTTTTCACAGTAGAATTTGTTAATAGGATATCATCATGAAAATAGAACTTCAACAAGGGAACCATCAGCTTTACAACTTGCTCTGTGTACTCCACAAATCCTTCTTTTAGCTCTTTTGCATAGCAAACCTGAAAAACAGAGCACAGAAATGCCTCCTTTAAAGGAACATACTAGTATTTATCAACTATGTAATGGTAAGATTGTTAAAAGTGCAACATTTTTTAGTTTACTTTAAAGCATGCAACAACCTATTTACCTTCCCCCTCCACTGTGGTATTTTAAGAAACCTTGACAGCAGCATAAGTTTCACTCTCAGTGAATGCATGTATTTCTCAAACCAAAGTCAGAAACAGCAATATTTGCAAAAACAAACTAATTTTTAGCATATCATATGCCTTAAAAGTTTTGCTAACAAAGGAAAACTATCTGTTCATTTTAAAAATTTTAAGCTCCAAACTAAATAAACCACCTTTAATCACGTAAGCCACACGCAACAGTGTCTGAAACCCAGGCTTAGAAGTATTACTCAAAACCCCCTAGAAATATTTCATATGATACTACAAAATTCTTGTTACAGATTTTGGTTTCAGACTTGATTGACCAGCAACACACAGATCACCAAAACTGTTCTATTACTCACCAGCATCTGGCATGCAGTTGCTTTTTCTTCAAGGCCTGCAGTTTTAATTCCAAAACTTTGCTGATCGCCTATGCTTACAAATTCCCAACCATCATCATCACTCATATTCTCCATATCTTGTGCTGTTTTATAGAAAGAAGGAAAAACAATCTACAGGTGCTACAAAATCATTTATTTCAGTATTTTTCTCAAGCAAAACAAGATCTTAAACCTACTGTCTAAAAGAGCTACTTCAGGTTTAATGGATGCAGTCTTCATTAAAGGTCCCATGACAACAGGAAGGTACTGCTGAAATTCCTTTCCAAGAATTTTACACATTCTGGCCCATGCTGAGATCATGTAAGAAATCTAGAAAAGGTAAGAAAGTCAGAAATTTCATGTACCACATTTTATTTTAATGCCTACTTAAAAGGAAAGCATGAAGGAAGAACATTATACAATAGGACTTTTAAGAAGAATTTGACAGCAGTGTGTAAAACTTATTTCAAAGAGAACTCATCCAACATGCAATCCATATAAAAATGCATCTTCAAAAGACCTGTCCCAAGTCTTTCTTTCTAACACCTTGACAGTCCCTCTGTTCAAAGCTATTATACATGTAAAAATATGAAGCATAAGATAAACTTGCAATGTGATCATGACTATCTTGAAAAGTCTTTCTGAATTATTTCCCAAACTTAAACAATACTACTGAGCCACATTCCTGAAAATGGCAAAATAAGAGCAAAAAAGAGAGTGTAGTACTGTGTTTTCAGAGGAGTATTTGTTTTTAGATGCACAAGTCAAAATAGCACTCCGCTCATTAAAACAGCTGTTTAACAAGTCTTGAACTATTTATAAGAAGGTGACAGCAAGGGAATAAATCATGCAATGTCAAACAAATATTACTAACAGGCACGGAATGGTTACCCACATGCTCAAATTTCCCCAGCAAATATAGGTCCTGTGAGTCTCACTTCCTAACCACACTTCTGTGAAAGATTCTGGGGCCATCTCAATGTCAATTTTTGGAAGACAGGCTGGACAATTAGCATGAGTAGTTATGTGGGGAGCAGAAACATCACATATACAAGGAACGTTTTTAATACTAAGCAATGTGCTATAAAGACATGATTTTAACATACCTGTGGATCATCATCTTCTAGATCACTGAAGTCTGTCTGTGTTTTCAGTAACAGCTGCATTACATCTGATGCATCCTGCATAAACTAGACACAGGAAACAACTATATGTTTTTAAAGACAAATTAAGATGGTACTTCTCAAGAGATTTAAAGGCTCACTCAAATTAAGTCCAACACGCTACTGAGACACAAGCTAAAGCTGAAAACAGACTGAAATGTGGATAAAAGTGAAAACAAGGTCTTTTTCTGGAAGCATCACCAAGTTGCTTGTCTTAAGCTTCACTGTGCCTCTGTTCTTATACTTGAAAGCAGAGGACTACTTAAATAAAACACTACATAAATTACTAATACCAATAAAAAATGTTAAAGAATCTGACAATTCTAACTTACCCAGATATCCCCCTAGTATTTTGACTCCTTTATGGAACTGGGATAAAAGCTGACAGCATGAGCTACTTACTGATAAGGTAGTAACATTTTCATTCACATGAGATTATGTTACCCTCTTTTCACTCTCCATGCTCCCACTAGTTCTCCAAGAATAATTTATTAAATGTTATGCTTAAAATTTGTCTGAAATTTAGTTGTGTGCATGGCAAATTTCCTGGCAGTCCTTCTAAGTCAAAGCAAAGGGCTGATAATTTGCAGTTTTATACTGCCTACACCACAGTATTCTACTTTGAAGTATAACTTTGCTTTCTTCACTCAAAAAAATGAAAACCCATAAACCATAATGCGACCTTGCTATCAGAAGATCACATAGACTCTTCTACAGGGCTTCACAGTTGTTTCTCCAGTCTTTTGAGAGACCTGTTTTAACAAACTTATAAAAAAAAAACCCCTGCCAAATAAATCAAGCCTAATGACAAACAAGTACTTCAAGTTCGATTATGAGCACATTTAAACTTTTTCAGGCATGCACGTACAAAAACTATACTAAGTTTCCTTTGAACTAGATACTTTTTCCCCTTGATACTGGAGCATCTCATTTAGGCCGTATTTCTCTTACAGCAAAAAAATCCCAAAGGAAATAAAAATGCTTGCTTTCAACATTGCTCAAGTGTGACAAAAATTACTTAACCTGTAATAAGATTCTGTGAATCTAAACAGCAAGACAGTCACCTCAAAAATGAAAACAAAAAGACAAGCATAGAAGTCAGCAACAATATATAGTTATATGTTTAACAAGTGATTATATTAATTCAATGTTAACACCTCAAAAAACAAAGGCATTTTAAAATGTATTTAGACCATTATTTAAAATGTAAGCTTACCTTTTCTTTACCAACAGCAAGACCAATTAGGCTGATGCATTCAATAGTTTTTCCTCGTAAAAGTCTTAATTCCTTCTGAACAGCATTCTCAACAATGTGTTTTAAGGAGGGCATAAATAAATCATAGTAGGGAACAAACTTCTCCTCTACTGTATCTGCAACTGATGCAATTGAAGTCACAACTTGCTCCAAAACTAGTTTAGTGCCTTTCTGTATCAACTTGAAAAGAGGAAGAATAAAGTGTTATATTTTTAAAGCAAAAATTTTACTCAAAAGCATGTCAGATTTGAAAATCTGCTCTTATGTGTATCCTAATTCTTGTCAGTTTAGACCAACAACAGATATGTATACTGGTTCGTTTCAGAGGTCTTAGGTCAGCTACACTTATTCTGCATATGTGACAAGGTTACACTCCATGAAACAACTTGTTCAAGGTATTATACCTCTTGTAATTTTATCACCATGATGGAATGAAGATGCTTCACTAGATTATCCAAATATGGAATAAGCAGTGACTTGGGACAGTCTTCAGTGAAGTTTATGAGTGCTGCAGCTGCATGGGCTTGAACACGCTGGCTGCCTTGATCCTCCATGGTTTGCAGAAGAGCTGCTATCACCTGAAAACAAAACATTTCTTTTCAGAAAACAAGTTTCTGAAGGGGACATAATTTTATCACCTTAATTTTCTTACTATCCTACTACTTGCCTTCTCATGAAATTTCTTTTGAAAGACAGGTGCAAAGTCAGTTGCCATTTGTCCAATAGCGTTACAGGCAGCATATCTTACTCTTGGATGCTGAAAAAGTATTTCCCTCAATTAGTTAATAAGTAGTCAGGAGAGCAGAAATGAAAACATTTCGAAATAATTAATAGAACTATACTCACAGGATCCTGAAGGAATAGCAAAACGAAATTAACTATCTCATTTAAAATTCCCTCCATCTGTTGGTGGCAACCTTCTCCAATGGCTGAGAGTGCCATCAAGCCAGCATACCTGTACTTCCAGTCAGCTACAGAAGAGTAAAAATGAAGTGTTACTCACTTTGGAAACTAAAAAGCACCATAATGACAGATCACCTTTACTTTGAGAAGGGTGAGAACACACGAGGAGGTAGAGTGAAGAACAGGAGATGAAATCTACAGCTACATCATTTGTTAAATACTTTTCACTTTTCCTCACTCATACTTGCAAAGATGCACAAAAACTGAGTGTCTAATCCAGGTCAAATCCAGACCTAGAAAAAAGAATTCTTAACTGCTGATTATGAGCATGTACATAGTACCAACACCTGGAAACTTCATTTTAATTAAATGAACTAACAAGGGATACATCAGGACAATATTTCCATTTCCCTTTCCCTCATCTCTTTTCTGTTTTAATAGCATCAGAACAGTCTATAACTTCCTTTTTAGATCAGGAGGAGAAAAGGGTCTAGTGACTCAAACAACATCCAAATTTAAAACAAATAAATCATTGGTACTGAACCTTTCAGCAGTCTCCTCAAGAGTGTGTAAGAACAGTAATATTTCATTTATGGATGTAAGACTTTCCCTGCCTCCAAGTCTTCTTAGTCTGTTCTCAGGGTAGTGGATATTGTTGAAATGAACCTTTCATGTCTTTCTCCTTTTTCTTTAGGCAAGGGAAACATGTGAGAAACTCCAATTTCTTTTATTTATTTTTTATAAAAATCTTTCTCTGTGCTAGAAACCATGGGGATTACAAAAGAGAAAACCAGAAGTATAAACACATTTATCAAACAACCTGTGGGAAAGGTAAGCAACAGAACTTATTTCCGAAAATAACACAGTACTTCATTATTGCTGGCAATGTATTATATTCCTGAAGAACATCACAATTCAATGCAGTGAAATCCTGACACAAAAGCTTCTGTCTGACCAGGATGAGATGAAGTATCATCTTGACAGAAGGTACAACAGGAAAGAAGCAGTTTATTTTGTGCTATTTCAGTTCACTGGATGTTCCTAGCTAAGTCTACGACTCCTTACTGTCACTGTATTACTGTTAGCATGCATTCCAAACTTGAAATTAATGAATCTACAAAATGAAACACAATCAACTTTGGATCATCTGGTCACCCAATCTAAAGCCAGAAGTTTTAAATTATTGCCTTAGTAAGTATTTGTGAGAAAAACAGTGGGGATAGGAAAAGTTTGATTACTGAGAGTATTGACATTATTTTCATCTAAAGGTCTCCATTTTCCCCCCCCCAAACTCCCTACTAGTGAGAGCCTCTGAACCAAACAGTATCTTTTGCATTTCCCTTCTCCAAAGACTGTTAATGGTTATGGAAAGCCCTAATCCAGAAGAAACCAAGCATCAGGCATCGACTGCATGAAGCTATCAAGAGTCAGGTTAGTCTGTTACCTTATTAAGTTGTTCTATTTTGGAAAGAAAGTTTTAATTCCAGACAGACTTTGTAAGTGTTCACATGTCTTAGGTGCTATCTTGAGTAGCACTCTGTTCCATATCTCATATGGTAGCAGTCTTTTCTGGGCTGGGTTTTAAACTACGGAGGTACAAATCATACCTAGAACTCCTGCATTATCTTTTACTTCAAAAGTTCAAAGCACAGGTCAAGTGAAAGCACATGAAAGCAGTGCACAAGATTTATTGTTTTTGAGTAAATTGCCTGAGCAAGCATTACAAGTATTTTAAGAGGAAAAGAAGCATACACAGCAACTGATAAGAATATATGGAAACATCTCATGAAACAAATATTAAAAACCAGCATACCAAAAGACAGCCAGCCTACTAAAGACCTCTGTATTTTGGTCCATCAAGTTATAGGGGAAAAAAAAAATGCAGCAAGTTTCCCTCTATGAACTGTAACATACTAAAATTTCATTTAAAAGAGGCAGTTCTGAAGGAGTGAAAACACCAAGATAACAGGTGGTACTTTAGGCAAACCTAAGGTACTGTGACTGTATAGGGATTTAGAGAGAATATTGTAAAGTAAGAAAACCTCAAGTCTTCCCTTACTTATATGTAATTCACAGGCTGTGTTTTTAAAAAGTTTACCATTTTGTTTTTGAAATCTATGTTCAGCTCTCCATGTTGCAGAAAAAAATGCACTGTATATAAGCTTCATAAACCACAGTCTAAGAGAAGGTATAAACTTCCCAAGGTCACAGCACTTATGGCTTTTGCTGCTGACATGAAAAGTGGAAGTGGAAATATATAACAAGATCAAGTAGCTAAACATGAACATTTAAGAGGTATCAAAGTTCCTGGAAAGGATAGAACTGTTAAAAAAAAAAAAAAAGTAGTTACTTACGATTCTGAAGCATTTGCATAATATGTTCTTTAATCATGGGCAAAACAAGTTTTCCTCCAAGGCCACATGCCATCCTGTCCAGTGCACTCTCACCAGCCACTGCATTGCTAAATATGCATTACAGAAATATCAGTGGTTTAATAGCTACAATAAAACAAACAACTGAACAGGACACAGAAGTGCCCTTCCCTGAAGTTCTAGTCTTCAAATTTTTGCCATCTGAATATATGAGCACCCTTAAGTAAATAAACCATACTCAAACCTAAAAACACACACACACCCGTCACAAACTAGTTATTTCCTATTCACTGAAATATTTATTATCTGCAGCCCATTGATTAAGTTTACTACCAGAGAAACTTGAGCACTAGCAGTGAAGGTACAGACTGAATTTCACAGCGGTTACACATACCTAGAAAGATGAAACTAAATTTGCAATGAATGAAGAAATAATACTGGTCATCATCTTTTTGTCATGAGAACACAAACTAGTTCAGACTTGCTATGAATCAGGTGAACCAGAAGAATTCAAACTTTGGCACATGAGAGACCTTTCTTGAATGGCTGCAGTACCCTTACTTTACTAGCATGTTCTCTTGTTAATGACTCAGGCAAAAAACACCTAGTCCAGGTGAGGAATTTGTGCCTCTCAAATATAGAACTGAGAACAGCTAAACATTATCTGTGTAAAGTGATTTGTTCCACCCAACAGAATTATTCCCTACAGAAAAGCAAGAAAGTTTCCAGGACACAGATAACTACTGCTACAGTCTGAGTATGGCTAGCACTGTAATAGCTCAAGGTTATTACAGTCCATCCTAGACACCCAGGATGATGAAGAAGCTGAGTAATGGTTCAGAAAGGGATCAATCTCCTTATTCTTCACAGTATCAGTCAGTTGGGTCAGAAACAGAGGTCTTCAAATTACTATGCTTGAATTTCCAAATCTCATTACAAACCATAAACACTCTAGAAAATCATATGCTGTGAACAAAGGTATTTGCAAAAAGATATTGACAGTATTGTAATTTTTCTTCAGATTAATCATGTTCAAATAAATAGATATCACCAGTACAACAATGGTGTATGGGCACAGAGGTTTAGACTGAAGCAAGCTCACTGGAGTTAACAGCAGCTTTCATCTGAAATTACATTCTTTGAGTTCTTTTTTCCCCACCATTAATTCACACATTCAGTTTGAGGAAATAAAGATAGTTTATCTACAAAAAAAATGACCACACACCTCCCTGCCATGTTTGCAAGGCCTGTGCCAACAAAAGAGGAAGTCAGATTAACCTTTTTCTCCTTTTGAATTTCACTGCTCTATGAAGTCAGAGCAACAGAAAACTGGAAATACTAAAATCTTCCCCGCTGCTTTTGTGTAGGCTGACTCACATCCCCCTTAATCAGATCTGAACACACCCTAATGAGCGTGCAGTCTGATGATCATTAGCCTGTTTCTGTGACTGCACAAAAATTCCAGTCTTCTTCTGAAACTACAAAGACACAGCACCAGAAGACATTAGCATGCACATCAGCCACTGAGCTCTCCACAAAGGTGAACTTCAATGGTGGGAAACACACAGTGGCACTAAGTAACCTTGCTAAAAGAAAAGAACTAACACTGCAAACATAGTCACCAATGACCAACTGATGTCCAGTATTTTGTGTCCAAGCCTCAAGCTCTTATTACTCTGTGACCCAAAGGAGCTATGTTTCTCCTTCAGGCTAAGGTTGCTGAGCATGACTTGTTTTCTGATCTTTGCTCACTCTAAATGTGACTTCTAACTGAGAAAAGTAAAATTTTCATTCCAAAATCCATAGGCAGTTGAGCTGCATTTAGAAGAACAAAGTTACTCTGCTGACAATAAAGAGAAAATGGCATGCCTCAAGTGGATGATTCAGTGTACTTACTAAGCTGCCTAAAGCAAGCCATCTGAATAAACTTCCACACCTTGAAAAGCTTGATAAGGATATAAACTTTAATATTCTATTTCTCTTTGAAATTCAGCTGACTGAAAAGATACAAATACTTAACAAACCTGAATTCACTGGTGGTGTCTGACAATTCTACCTGTATGGCAAAATTTCGACATTGAGGAAACAAATAAGTTAAAAAGATATAGTCTACTATGTGAGGGAGGGAAAGAAAGGACAGCTTACTTTCAGTTTCATAATCAAAGAGAACCAAAAGACTTCCAAGTAAGGCAAAGATTAAACTGGTTCTTCCATAAATTCCTGTTCCTACTGCCATCAGTTCTGCATGTGTCTTTATATGCCTGATATCTAGAAGTTGCTATACAGTTCAGGGTAAAACAACATCTCTTCTATTGCCTGTTTTCCTATGAAGATCTCTAAGTGTTCTGTGATAAATTGTCTCAAAACACTAATTACGTTTGAGTCTGAAAGAAGATGCCAGATACGCCAAAGAAGTGTCTAGACTGGTAAATGGATGTCTGTGTCTTTACAGAAGTGTGGAGACAGTTATCTCCTAAACCTAACCTATTTCTTCTACTTCACTCTAATTGTAGCTGGACAAGAGCAAATGTAACAGGACACTGTAGACAAACCACTGTTACTCCAGTAAAAAGTTGGAGCAAACTACAAAGCATGTAGGAATAAGCAAATCAAAATGACTGGACATCTTCACATCTTTTTCACCTAACACACAATGCGACAAGCTACTGCTGGCCATACAAAGGGATTTAAAATAATAACAACATTTACTATTTCTGAGCTAGATGAAATCCAGCAGGGAATTCCATGGTGCATGATGACCTCATTCCAAAGCTTTTTTCTATAACAACACCTTTTCAAGGGCATAGATAGAGAAAAATATGAAGAGATTGGTAGTAGATGATTAAACAGGTCAGTATGCTTCAGCTTTGTTTCCAGCTAACTTCAGGATTAGCCCTCAGTTTAAAGGATTATGAGGCACTGACTTCTGAATTGAGTAACATAAATCATAGAAGAAACTGAAGTTTGAAAAGCTGATACAGTACAAAACAGCAGATAGAAGAACAGGCAATTTGTCAAATTACAGCAATATATGAAAACTGAAAGTTTACTCCCTTGCTGAGCAGTACCTAAGTAAGTCCCATATAAACTGCTCATGACTGAGGGAACGAAACTACAGACATTTGAGTAAAGAAAAAGTAACACAGCAGTCATTTGCATTCTGCACTTAAAACCTGCCTTTAGCCGCAGTCTTGATAATATATTGAAACAAATAGTTTCATAATTACCTGTCAAAATCATCATCTGCAAGCTCATCTGCATTCGCCCAATCTTCATCTTCTTCCAAGTCAACCATCATTGCTAACATTTGAGGAACTGAAAAAAAAAGAAGTTTTAAACTCAGGCTGCCTTAAAATAGATTCTCAAAAAACAAGCATGAATTTTTTCTCCTTTCAAAAAATTTTTGAAGAAAAATAACTCTTCTTCCAGTAGCAGATGGCCAAGTCTCTCAAACTGCATCAGCCAATAATTCAGAATAGATTGGCAGAGAAGTATTTCCAAAACATTCAAATCCAGAGTAAAAAAATACTCTAGTGTATTTCCTACCCTGATTCATACTGCAGTGCAAAATTTTTTGTAAATCATGAAGATTATGAAAAGCAAATTCCACAATAAAGTCTATGTTCTTCAAAGAGTTAAAAATAGTATTACATGCTTTAAGAACTCAGATACACTTCATTAGTACTGCTGAAACTCTGACACCATGTGCTGAACATTTACTGATGAGACTATTAATTATGGAAGAGTAATATCGAACCCTTAGATTTATTAACATGATAAACTTTGTTAACTATATGTACAGTGGTCACTTAGCAATAAAGCTTTACTTTTACAATAAGGAAGTAATTTAGAATTAGAACTTCTTTTTTCCCCACTTAGTAAAATTTTTGTTTTGCATCATGAACATATTTCACACGTAATAATTCACCATTTTCTACTTCTACTTCTGTAGATTGATGCTGTCTGCTCTTCTCAGTCTAAGTCTTTATAAAGACTTTGACAATCTCCATCACAACATTAATATGCAATAAACATCACCTATTTTTCTGAATTCTCACAGTAGGAAGGAGCGCAATGATTTGTCTGTTCTAAGTCTGTCAGCTCTCGTGCCTTTCAGAAGCAGAACGGGTGAAAAGTCTACCTTGCACTTTCAGAGCAATATAAGGTGCTCTTTACTTTGTAGTACACACTAACCGCTCAGAGCAGTTGTTTGAATTCAACATCATTTATTCAGAAAAGCTTCGCTTTGACCTGGAAACAAAAGTTTACAGTCAAATACTCAACCTCCAACCTTTAAGAATCTTTTTAGGACAGCCTACCTCACATCTTGAAAACAGCCATCATAGCTGCCATTTACAGCAACCTGCCTGATAAAACGGTAGGCATACAGTAACTGTCCATGCTGCTAATGAGATTTACTGAAACCAATCAGGGATACTGCAACTGGTGAATTTCATAATATACTTACGCTGCTGTAATCTACCATAGAGGCACCACCCTAAGCAAACTCTCCAACACATATCTGGACAGATGAGAAACTTCTAGTCAACTAATGATAGAAGAAAATACTGCTCATGACAGCATTGTGGGGCAAGTATCAAGGAAAGATCAAATTCTGAATTGATTTGCTTGATGTGGCTATATATTTTCAGACAGAGACTATACCATGTCTGCAAAAACCTTCAGAGGGCTTTTATATACATATCAAGATAACTTAATGGACAATCTGAACTCTCTAGCATGATGCCCACATGTCAGAATTTTATATACACTTACTAGATCTCAAAAAAGACCCCCATGTATTACAGCCCAGAAGCTTTTCAGACACACACATGCATAAGGACACACATGAGAACAATACATTGTCACAGCACCTATGAAATATGGAAGACAAACATCATCTGCCACAAATGCTATGCAGTTCCAAAAACTGATGTCAGTGTCCATTGGTGCTAACAAGCAAGGTTGAGAACGGTCATCCAAAGCACTTTGGCCATCATTATATCTAGAACCAGCAAAATCTTGTTTCTTCTTGATGTTTCATATGACTGTGGTTGCCAGTAAGTGTTCCCTTATAGTGCTTTATCTTAATATAAGCATTTCATTCCTAAACAGCAACTAGCCACCCAATATAAGAGCATTACATTCTGAAGAGGTATGAGGTACTTCTCCACTATGCTGCCCAACCACATAAGAAACTTGCAATAACGTGGGGTCAGCAAGTGTCAAGCATTAATATTTTCAACAAGCTACAGGATAGAGTGAAAATACAGTGTTCTGAAACCTTTTACATTTCAAAATATATTCTAAAAGAACCTGTTATTTAAAAAACTATTCTGCTAGTAAACAAAACTTCTCAATAGTTTAAACACTGAAGCCAAATGGATCCAGTTTATGTTTTCAAGAAGTTTTATGACTATCTTAGTGACATCTATATACACAGCTTTTCCCAGCCTGAGCGCACACCCTAAAAAAAAAAAGTTGCCTTTTATGCAAGTTTCAGAAAATAAGCAAGATTCTAGACAAATAGAATTTTGACTGGGAAGGCAAAGCAGGCTACACTGCTATGTCAGTGCCCAGATCTAGTCACAAAGGGTTTAAAAGGCAGAGGAACACCCCTGCATATAGCACTGCTGCTGGGGCTGTCCAGAAAACATTTATTTTTAACATTTCAAATAATAATGCCTGATTTAAAAAGTACTTCAAAGAATTTACAATCTACATGTTAAACAGACTAATTAGATTATTTCTATGTATTTATATAAGCATCTGATTTTTAGTTCACAGCTTTAACTCAACACTGAAGCTCAACATGCACGCTGAATTCCTTCAGTCTTCAGCTGCCAGCACCACAGAGTATCTGGCCTACATACCAAACTTCAAACGTAGAACGTCAGCACTAAATGCATCAACCTTTTTTTTTTTTTTACCAGTAAAAATTTCCAAAGCTGGCATAAAAGCATGAAAGTAGTATTTTCCCTGGAAACAACTAATAAGGGACTACTGTATTTTTACTCAAATTTTTGGTGCTGCATAAGCAACCATAAGATTAATTTATGAAGAGTCATAATAGGAAGCGGTCTTCTCCATTATGTGACACTGAATTTAATTTTCTTAAGTTATCAGCACCAGCAAACTTGGTTAGACATGGTTCTGCCACAGACCACCTGTAAAGTCAATTCAATACTGTCAAGGACAACTGTCTCAACAAAGAAAATGAGTAAAATACTTACTGGCTTGTGCAATAATATTTGTATGCCTTCTCAGCATAGCAGCAGCAGTTTCTGACAAGGCCACAATTACTTCAAGTGCCAACTGACGCTGCATGTTACTGAGACTGGTATCTGCACACAACTACAACCCAGAAGATTAGAGCAAACAATTAGAACACACGTTTTAGGATGGAAAAACTGAATTTTAAAAAACATTCCTAGCTTTACCTTCAGAGTTAGTTGCAACGTAGCTTCTAAATGTGGTCGTAAATACTTAGGAACAGAATCTGCAATTTCTACAAGGGATTTCAAAACAGAATCATCGTTTTGGTAGCAAGAATCATTTAGAGCCTATAAAAAGATGGAGATAAGATTAAATAAAAACAAACAACAATATGAATAGGACCAGTGTAATAGAAGGAATTTGATTAATTGCACTCTTGTCTCTCTGAACAGTCTCATTTAACATTAGTAGCTAAGTAGTCAAAGTAACAAGAACTGATGAGAGTAAACTTTTTTGATGAAACTAATGCTGCCAATGATTCCAGCAGATACAAGCCAAATGAAGAAGATAAGGGCCAAGGAGACAATTCTAAGGGAATGAAGTAACTTCAGAAGAAGGCCAGCCCAGCAACAGTGAAAACCAGTAAGAAATCAAGAGACCACCAACCAGAAGTAAGTGGTTGGGGATTGGATGATGTGTGGTACAGATACAATTGAGAGGCATCAGCTGGCGTAATAGTCCCTATATAAAGGCACCCGGATCAAGCTGTAACCTGCGAACTAATAAGAAAATAATTGATTGGAACCCTTCACTCAGACTTTGCATTTTCAACAGGATCCTAGAGTCAGGCCCTGCTGCAATGGCCTGCATCCATAAAGCCATAGTCATGAAATACTACGCAGGGTCCAAAACTACAACTTTCCTGCAAGTAAGTTATGGCTAGCAATGTTCAAATCTAACATTGTAGACACTCTATACTTATAAACACTGGGAATCTCAAGATTAAATAGTTTTTTTTCCAGACACCTCTGGAGAGCCAGACCTTTTAGCCTTCAGTCAAAGGACACAGCAAAGAGAAAAAGAGATCAAGCTTTTTACAACTGTCTTTCCTAACTCACAGTCACATTCTGAAAAGTAATTTAAAACGTTATTTTAACTGATCAGATTGATATTTTAGTGCGAAAACAGAACACAATTACTAAATGGTGTTAAAATGTAGGAGTACAACATGAAAACCTAAAACTCCAAAGGAAAAACAGTCTTTAAACACACTTCTGGGGTTTTGAAAGGAATTTTAATTAGCAAAATATTTGATGTCTTCCTAACATAAAAACATTTTTTGAAGTGAATAGTTAGGTGTTTTTCAATACTCAAGTCTACAATCCAACATTTTTTATAATTCCACTTAACCAGCCCACACTTTTAACACAGCAGCAGCATCTTCTAGTATCAGAAACATTCTGAAAGAAAAGACACCTTTCATGGTTAAGGCCTTTTGGGCCAATATATACCACTCATCCTCTGATTCTGGCAAAGGATAATGTAGTATTTGCTGAAAGTTTCTGTAAAACTGTATTTTATACCCATTGCCACTCTGAGAATTTTTTAAGCAAGTCAAAGTTTCTGAAGAAAGAAGTTGGAAGTGTACAGTGAGCCCCAAAAAAGCAGAGGGGCACTTTCTGTGTAGTATGGGAAAGCAGCAGTTAAGTTCTGTGTGCTTTTGCCTCCACTGCAAAATGAAGCTCTTGGATAAAAGTTTCAACTTAGTTCTGAAAGTTCAACTTTCAGCATAACCATTATAGCTCTTGTACTGAAAGGACTGATTTGCTAAGTCAGAATTTTATTTTTAGCTTTTTTATCATGCTAGTGTTTCAACAAAATGAACTTCAACAGCAACAAAAAAAACATCCGACAGTCTCCAAAGGTCACTCACCACTATTCTAACACATCCCATCTCCTATTTATAAACACAGATCTTCATATCCATCTTATGTTACCACAGCCAGAAAATTTAGTCCTCCTTGCAGTAAGTGCTTTAAAAGACAGATTTCATAGCATAGCTCTGTTCTCTGTATTTGCAAAATAAAGCTTGAAAACTCAAGCCAACAGCATGTATTTTTACAGTCTAAAATAGTAGTATTGAAAGCTATATCACACAAAGTGGACTATTAGTCTGAAATCTAAAAACAGCATTCTATTTAATTGCTAAACATCAAGACAAATGGCATGCCCACCCCAAATCCTGCCTCAGTCATACAGTACTATGCAGCCAAGGTCTTCTCAGCCATTTACAACTTTTAAACAACACAATTGTTATTGACAAAGTCGCAGACAGGGACTAACCACCAAATACCAATTTCAATATCAAAACATTTATCTTATACACGCTATAGCCCATTTTTAAGTTCCGTTGATTTATATAAACTCCTCTCAGTTTCCATTTAAGATCGAGTAGAATTACATCAGTTACAGATGCCAGTAAATTTGGCACGATTTTAATTCAGCTTGCCACAAAGCACACACAAAGTTTACAGCTCACACTGTCAACAGGAACCTGCTGTTCTGACTGTAGCAAGAAGTCAGTCTTTAAAACCTAATTTTAGCCTAATTTAAAATCACAAGAAGTGATTTTAAAGAATACTCAAAGTGAACACTATGACTGTTATCACAGGCACCTAGTTACTTGCACTTTTTCTTGATATAGAAAGGGAAGTGTACTGTGAAATTGTCATCCTTTAGAGCTCAGACCATTTCCGTCTCTGGTTTCATTTACAGTAGGCTTTCCCCCAAAAGTAGAATTTCAACTTTTGCTCAAATTCATCCATCCAAGACACCTAACCCAGACTCAGAAATTATATGAAGCTCAAAAAAGCCTTTTGCTTACTACTTCCTAATTTATCAAACAATAAAGATCATTTGTAAAGACTGTTGTTCTCAGTCTGAGAATCTGTGCTCAGAATAATTCTAAGCTTTTCTCTAAAGTGAGGAGATACAGGCTATCATGGGTCCATAAATTCCCCCATTACTGATTACTTGAAGTCTTAGGGTAGCCCATATTTCAGTATCATGGGTTAACTTAAAAGCTGTATGATTTTGATGTAAAATACTTTACAAACAATTTTAACTCATTTATCCAGGTAACACTGCATAAGTTAATCACCTCTGACCTGTTTTGCTTAAAACCCTACCAATTATCTTATGTTTGCAAAACTCCTTATTAGTCTCCACTATATCTTGCTGGTGACTGATGTCTGGTTAACAGAGACACAGTTAATCTAGGTCTCAGCAAAAATTCACATGCCACATAAGTCTGCAGACCAGTAATTTACATTTTGATACAGTCAAAATATAGACAGTAATGGCTCATTCAGTGTTACTTGTTTGGTTTCTTACCTGCAAGATTCCAGGTAGTAAGTCTGAAAAATGTTTAAGAAGGGGAGCATTGTGCTCATTAGCAAGAACAAATGCAGCTGCAGCTCTAGCAGACAGTGTCTTGGTCTAGAAGACAGGATTGGAGAAAGAAAACTGAAAAACTAGTAATGAAACATGCCTCTGTTTTAACTTTTTTCTGAGACTTGTTTATGAGACTACATTTTCTATTATTTCCCTTTTACATTTTCCTAATAGATACAGCAGCTACTGTTTTTAATATGGAATTTTACACCTTACTTCAAATTAAGGTGAAGCAATAATGAAGACCTTCCGCATCTTTGTCCTCCCAGATACAAAAAGTTTACCATGAGGTGGCAAGAATTCCCTAGTTTTGTTTTGATGGCTTTTGTTTAATGAAAGAGAAAAAAGCCCTATTGTTTTCAACTTCCATCCCAACTTCAAATCTGCATACAAGTGTCACAGTCTCATTTTTCAAGAAGTGTGATCTAAGTGTTTAAGACGTGCTTCTTTAAAGGCATGACTTGTGGTACTTTAGAAAATGTTACTCAGTTGACTTTCAAAGGTCAGAAAAAGTAATCCATGGGGGAGCAGCAAACTGAACCCATATACCACAGCAGGGTTTCCTATCCTTGCCCAGCATTTTCCATAACAAGAGAAACATTTTCAGAGTACAATTCTCTGCACAAATCAATAAATCTGAAGTCTTCCAGAAAAGCAAGGCTTGTTAACATGCCCTTACAGCAAAACATTCAAAAACAGTTCAAGGAGCTGTTTTATAATCAGTTTTGAGACATATCATGTACAGATGCTATATGTGGAGATACCATGGACTTACACCATTAAAGGGCCAGAACCAAAATTTAACAAGCTATTTCTCACCCCTCAATGTGGCTGGCTAAAACCCCAGCTCTGTTTAGGGTCACTACATCTGGGTTTCTCCACGCACAACAGCTAGTGAGGAGTCTGGGCCTAAGCAATGCAGATATGAAGCAGCCAGTCAGCTTTAGGGCCACAAAAAGGTTGGAGTCTTTGGTTTTGCAGCAGGCATAATCAAAACTCCATATGTACATCAGTTTCAGGTAATGTAATTCTCTGGTTGAAATCTATGGTTTAGCCTTTATGTTTCAGACTACTGCCCTAAGTTTCTATGCTCAGAACATATTAACACCCCAAAAGAACTAAAAGGTCTTACTGATGGGTGTTCATGATCTTGCATACACTGAACCAGCATTCTCTTAATGACCTCCAAATAGTGTTGCTGCTGATTGCCAAAAATTCCAGGAAAATTCCTAAGGGTAAGACCAAAAGATTAATAAAAATTCACACAAGTTTAACTACTATTTTAAATTTATCCATTATTTAAGCTACAGATTATAATCGTACATGTAAGAGAGTTAAGTAAAGCACAATAGCACAGTATAAATGAAATAAATATGATTGTTTGTTAAGTCATGATAGTTTTTCTTACATTTTCAGACATGATCTGGCTAACCTGCAAAAACGCAGCAATGTCTGAAAGCTTACCAGAAAATATGTAGAGCAGCCTCACGTAGTCCCACATTCTGAGAGCTGACAGAGTCAAATAAGAATTTCAGAACTTCTGGCCACTGGTTGTTGCCATCTTCATCTACATTAAACACAACAAATTTTTAGGATAAGCAAACTTAAGAGTGGTGAGATCACAGCTGTGCAGAAAAACCAGCTGCAGCTACTGAAATTCATTAAAAAAACCCCTGATCTGAAGCTGTGCCCAAGTCATAGGGTGAAATATGGCTGAAATGTTTAATCTAAAAGCACCCCAGAACAGATGATATCTATTTACTGTTATACAGCAGCTCTCAAAAAACAAATGGATGCAGACATTCGGCATAATATTTACAACAATTTACACAAAATTTGATTTATAAAACCTAATACAATCTCACCTAAACTCAAGCAATTTAAAAAGCAGAGTTGAAGAATCATATTTTTATCTGATTAAGGATAATATAAACAAATATTAGGTTTTATTATAAACTATTAAATCAGTTAGCACATCACGTGCAAACACCTACACAAGACTAGAGAACAAGAGATACAGCTACTATGAATACATAAACATTTTGTCACAATATCAGCTTAAATAAAGTACCTATTAAATTCCTGGCCAATTCAGCAACTATGTCACATATTTTTTTCCTCATAGTGGACTGCACTTCTAACTGGATAAAGAGCAGCAATTCACTTTTGACTGATGTCTGATCCTCAGGTGACAGAGCTGGATAAACTTCTTCAAATGCAGATGACAACAGGCGGCGCAGAAGGACAGCTGCCATCTGCCGAGCCTATTGAATGAGAAGTCTGTATGTTAAAGTGTTTTGATATGATAATCATGTTCTTACAAGGAAAGACGACTGACACGATGCTTCCAAATGATGTTTTGCTGTGTAGATTTATTTGGTGAATGGAATACCTCTCAAGCAACAGATGACAAATATGATAGTAAGAAAAAAATACAGTGAAGAAACATCAGCTTACAACGTTTCTGACAATTACAGCTCTTCAAAGAGATAATCATAGTACTGAGGTACTCAGCTTTTTACTACAGCTGAACCTCAGACACATTTTGTGGCAAGCTAAGGACTTAGCTGTATTACCGAAAGATCTTTAAAGCATGTATTCTTTCTATTTTAAATGGCCTACTGAGATCATTATAATCCAGACAGGTTTTTTTTGATTAACAAGTGACTTATTGGGACAACTTTGTCAGATAATTAACCTGTAAATCCTCCTTCACTTTCTCAAACAACTGAACTCCAAGCTAAAGATTCAGGAACCTACAGTTAGAATTTGGCAAATAAAACTCTGCTCTGAACAACTCTCAAGCACATGGTGTGACTGCTGGGGATGGTCCTGTGCAGGGCTAAGGGTTGGATTCAAATGATCCTTGTGGGTCCCTTCCAACTCAGTATGTTCTGTTGATTCTGTGAAAAAATCCATACACACAAAAACAACCAAAATCCAAAACAAAACAAAGTTTTTAGCATTTTGCAGTCCTATGGTGAAACTTTTTTCTTTAAACTTGAACACAAGCATAGGAACCTCAACACTAAGTATTACAATCTTCTATGTTTCCTGCATGCATACAGCAATTCTACAACAGCATAATTTACATATCTGTATTTATTTACAATTGTACAAGGACTACATGAAGAAACGTGGCTCAGTAATTCAAAATTAATACAGTTACACTTCCAGTAAAGGCAAATATGGCACATTAAACTCTCTGAGCTAGTTAACAGAATGTTCACCAACCGGTGTTTCTACAATGACAAACAGTAAGTAAAAACTACCTCCTAAATTTCTAAAGTTTAACACATGTAACAAAACCGTAAAGGTGTTAAGTTCTCACAAAAAACCCCAATGCAACATGCACTCAATTTTTTTCATAAGATAATGCATACTTGAATGCAAAACAATTTCATTTATAACAGTCCTTGGAATTCAAAAATGTTCAATGAGCAGCAGAAGTAATCAAGTCCAGTTTCCAGAAGACCTCTCAACTATATTGCTACAGCATAACCTACAGGTAAGAAACACAAACCTCTGCAAAGTCTCAGCTTCTAACATACCCTGTAAAAATCAGGTATTGCTAGAACATCCCACAAGATACTATTCTTATGATCTGCAGTCTCCAGACTCACTGTGTCTTTTTCCAACCTACCTAGCTCGCTTCTACGCTGCTAAAGAGTAGGGCACACAAAATGTCTGTATAGCTAGCAGGAGGGAAGGACTAGAATTGAACCCAAAGCTAACTCATTCCTTATCTCCTCCTTTACAGCTCCAGCATGGACTAAATCCACCACATATGTCAGATTAGATGTTCCCTAGAAGATCTAAGGAAGCCAGCAGGAGAACAGAGCCACAGTGCCCACCTGTGCTGTGGCTCCCATCATAAGCCAAGACTTAAGCAGCAATAGGCTGCCACATGGGGAACATGAGTTAGGAAGAAGATTCTTTCCACACTGGTTCTGGGAATCTCACTAACAACATGTCAAAACACTTTAATGGTAGCACAATGACAATAGTATCTTTCCTTCTAGCTCTGGGAGCACCAATATTGGGAAACATTAAGTTTTTCCTCATTAGTACGGTAAACTTACACAGGAAAAGCCCAGACTGGGGAGCAAGTTTAGTGAAACTAAACAAGACAAACTCTGGTGTAATATCTTCCTTTACTCAAGGCATCATGTTTCAGTGCATATTCTGTGACATCTGATAATGACTGAAATCACACTGTATTAATTTCTTTCCTGAAACAATAATACATGGCCAGACAAGGAATAGAGCTTGATACTACATGCTTTATGAATCAAAGATAAGAATTTCCAACTCTGAAGATATTAGAAGACTGATAAACACAGACTGATTGCAAAGTAAAAACACAAGTAACAAGGCATACAGAAAGACACAAGATCAGCACTGCATGATCTCCTGGTTATTATCTTAGGGGAAAAAACCCCCAAATCCCTAAAGCAAATTCAAATGTTTAGAGGAGTGATGAACGAGCAATTGACTTATAACACATATTCTCCTCAGCAGATATTCACCTAGATATGAAAACTATCATTGTCAATTTAATTATGACTAAAATGGCTGAATTAATGGCAGCTCTGGGGCTGTTTCTTCTGCTTTAAGAAAGAAAGTATGTATTTTTCACACACACCAAAGGTTCTTTTAGGTTTAAGTATTAAAAGATATGTACCCAAACAAGTATTTTAAAATCCTGCAATTTAGCAGTTATAGCTTTTAATAAGAACAGGAACAATATAAAGTGCACATCCCCAAAGAAGAACTTGCAGCTACCAATGAAGCATAAAAATACCAGATTTTTTTCCTAGCATTAGATTCTTCTGCATGTCTAAATGGAATGCCAAAATTATTAACATAAAAAGTAGCCATAACAGTCAAACTTCAACATACCTCTTCCTATTAATAGACTTTACAAAGCTTCAAAAATGTTTTAGGATTTTACGAATCATGGAATATGGGCATAAGAAGAAAACCAACTTGCTGAGCAGGGCAGCAGAATAATTATGATCAACAATCTGGAACACCATGCTCTCCGTACTCAAACACCGTACTCAAAATGTCCAGGTAATCCTATATATTTCGTAAGAAAAAAGACTGACCATCTTGAGTAGCACTGTCACAGTGATCTTTACTTTTGTTGTATTGCTCCTTTTAAGTCCTCAAGGAAGAAAACATGCATGGATGGAAGCAAACAATATTTAGGACACAGTTCAAAGATGGACTTGCAAAATTTCATTCAGGGATCTAGCCCCATATGGAATTCAAAGCACAGAGTGCCTCAGGTCCACAGACAACTCAGTGGCAGAACTGTAGCGCATCCTTGGAGTGTCTTCTTTTCCTGCAAACCCTGAACAGGAATTTGTCCACAGCAGCAGTTTTCAGACTAAGAAATGCATCCCTTCATGTCACAATATTGGGAGGGGGAAGGGAGAGGTCAAAGCCCTCTAAGAGGGCTGTGAGTACAGCAGAAACAGTTTAACCGAGCATTTGTTATTATATTAGTCATCTGTAAATTAGGACACAATCAAAACTTGCCAATCTAGACTTAATCAAGAAGAAAACAATTGCAGGAGAAAATGCAGAACCTCTGCTTCTCTCTAAGATTTATGTGGTAAATCAAAACTGCAAAGGAACAGCCTCTAGCAACTGAGAATAAAATGCATCAAATAAATGGTGAATATATACTACCGTGCTGTTCAACCCTTTAAAATGCACTTGCGTAGGATGAAGTAGAGTCTTAACTTCATAACAGTGAGACTTCATGCCCAGGAAGCTGGAGACCTGGATTCAACCCCCTCCTCAGCCTCAGGTGAACAAATGTACATATCATCTGGCACAAAAGTGTTCTAACTGCTAAGTCAGATGCTTCCCTCCACTTCTGTGAACAGTGTTTCTCTGCTATCAGGAAAGTATGAAATAAGAACAGAGGAAAAACATGTTTCGATAGTTTAGCCTCTGCTTAGAAGAAAACCTCTTCCACAGTTAAAAGTTATTCCTAATATAGCTTAACGGTGTTTGCCATATGAAATGCAAGGGGTCCTGGGAGCATGATCTGCATCCCTGTTTCTCCACTTAAATGCCAAACGTAACAGTTTGCAGAGCTAGGATTCTCCCAATAGGATTCTCTAAATAGTCCTACAAATCTTGTATTCTCTACAACACAATCACCCCAACTCATGCAAACAGGATAAAGTATTTTCTTCAGCCTAGTTTCCCTGAACGGAGATAAAGCAATACAGAGGCTTCAAGATGAAGAGCGATCTGAACCCAGCTTTCACATACTCTGGATAAGGGATTTTTAAAGTTGTAAAGTTCCTTCCAGCATCCCGTGTTCAGTGGTGCCGATACGTTCAATGTGCTCAGAGGACACATACCAGGCCCAAAGCTCTATCCACTGGTGACATACAATATTCTGCCCAATATTTGGATCTATATAAAACATATGAAGAAACAAAATGCCTACCTGTTGATACCAGTGTCATACAAAACACGCATAGAGTGTTTTCCAGCATGTTTACATGCAGTGTTTACATCAAGCATAGGGGATTACTTCACTGAGGCTCTAATTAGACTAAGTATTTGGATTTATAGGGCAGAGAGGTTGTTTGTAGGTTTTATTAATGAAGATTTTTTGAGTTCAGAACCTGATGTTTACTTAAGAGCTAACATTTAAACCTTTCTTTGATTTATGTATTGGTGGAGCTAAATGTCAAATTATTTTACAATGTCAGCCTCTGATGTCTTTAGTAAGAGTAACTTCTATAGGCAAGAAGTTTCTTTGCACTTTGTAAACTGGAAGCTAAGTCCTTGGGAAGATTCTTAACAAGTTTTACACTGGGCTATTTCCTTAGCTGATGTAAAGGGAATAAAATCAACAAATACATGGAGCAAGTATTTATTTACATAAGCATGACTTTGTAGTAGTCTACTCAGACTTGCCAAATGTGTTCAAAACAGCAGCATGTGCAATGCAGCCATGACTTCTACAGCATAGCATTATATGATTATTATATATGATATTACTCTGAGGAAAAAGGAGTAGCAGTTATCTTTTCCATGGCAAATTTAAATTCAGGAGACAATGCTCTACAGTTTTCTATCACATGAAACATCTCAGACGGGCAGGAGGGAAAACTAGATACCTCTTAAGCAACCAGTTGCTAGTACAATATTGAAGGATTCTGTCAGAAGAACACACTATTTTGTAGGTTAACATCAGTATGGGTAAGCTGATTAATTTCTTAGCATTAAAAAGCACAAAGGACATTTACCTCTAAACTGAACACAATCTACCAGATCATTATCCATAGAGAAACAGTACACTTATGCTCTTATAATATTGTTCAGAAATTCTACATGCCACATCTTTACAACGTTCAGCAAAACTTCAGATCTGAGATCAAAAAAAGTCAAATGTTTTTGCTTTGTGGCTCTGAAATTTGTAGTATGTTGAATGTTTAGTAGTTCTTCACTCTGCATATCCAAGTGAATAATAGTTTTACCAGTAAGTACTTCAACTGATTGCTAAAGTTGAAAACCTTTACAAAATTAAGGAAAAAGTAAAAGGTACCTTTACAGTATAGCCAGAGATAAAATTTATATAGTGCTTAGACTGCTCTCCACTCATTCTGTAATACTGCTAGATGACTTAATATCCTCCACACACAGAACAAATTGCAAAAGCCCTCTGAATAAAACACACAATAGCCCTGCCTGTTACCTTATCTCCCCCCATTCCAATTTAAGGATCAGAAGTTTCAGATGACACATAAGTTTAACACATTTAGGCACAGGATTCCAACACAGAAAGCATTTCTCAACAGTAACTTGAAGAAACATCACAGTAACAGTCACATATTAGTTACACATTTTAGGGAAAGAATCCATTCATAAGCAAAACACACAACACAAAATGATGGAGATCTAAGCAGTTGCTTATGAAAAACTATTTTTGTAACTAAATATCCTACATCAAAGTCTCAGCTACCAAACTGGACATGCCACAAACAAGATAAGCGATCCCTCTACAAATGTGCAGTAAATTAACACGCTTTAGTTAATGTCAAACTTGCTCATTTATCCCAAAATTACTGACACTGATTTCTTTCTCCCTCCTCCAAGTTCATTTGAAAATCTGCAGAAATAAAGGTCATTGAGACATACCTCCTCAGGAGTAGCAGTGTTTCTGATTGCTTGCAGGAGGTAAGTGATCTTTGATGGGCCCGGAATATTCTCGTAAGTCTCCTGTATAAAAAGGGATGCACCTTATTATAAATATTTACTATAAAGCATGTGTTAAGCACCAATATGAACTGACTTTCCTTTTAAAACAACATCAGTATTCATCCAATTTATAAAAAAGTAGCAAAAAAAATTTAAAACCTATCAAAATAAAAATTTATGGCCTATTTTAAAATTACTAGTAAAATCTTAGTTACTTAATAAGACCTGCCATACTGGAATGATCTACACATGCATGACTGGCCACTTAGGCAGTTAGTTACAAAATACAACAAAAGCTGAACATAAACTCCTAGAAATACAACATACACAGAACATATCTTACTGGGAATTCATCATAGCTTCTATCATATAAAAAAATTAAGAACTTGGGAAACCTGAGACTGAGCTGTGACCAACAGGTTTTTAACTACAGACAAAAGTGTAGTCCAAAAATTTGTTCAGTTCTACTTTTGAACCTTTTTACAACTTTTACAATGTTATAGGGCAGCCGCATGTCTCAACTACACATTTTGAATAAATCCTTTTCATCTTTAAACTCCTGCCTGAATTTCAGAGACACTATTTAGTGTCCTCCCTAGGAAAACTCTCTTTAAAAAATGGAAAGCATAATGAGAACTTCAGTTAAATTGTCTTACATGCTTCTGGCATGCATTTAATTCACTTTGGCTTTTTAGATTGTTACTTAGAAGTTAGAGGGAAAACAGAGCAAAAAAATTTTTGCTATCCAAAACATGGTATATGTGAGCATTTTGAAACTCTAAATGCTTGTTTCTAATATACTAAACCTATGTAGGTAAGAGCAAGAGAATTACAAGCAGAATAGCAACCACTCGTAACATTCAGAAACAGTTCTACACTTAACTCTAAATTACTTTTTGTGGACACAATCTTGAAGACAAATTACTCCACCCTTTCCAAGTATTCATTATCCCATCCTGAACTCAAGGAACCTTCAGTTCAGGTTCATTTCAATCTGCCTGCCTGCTTCCCATTCCTGATACTGCAGCAGCTCCTTCCAATACTCTAGCAAACTCACCCACCTTGAGAGTGTCCCTGTTACTTTCAATAAAGTAGTTTCACTATCATACATTTGATATTAGACATCATCTTCCTCCCATTTCTGTACCTGCTTCCTAGTAGGCCTCGTTCACAGTGTCAATCCTCATTTCATTCTCTCTAGTTGCCAATATACGCTCACAGTCAATGAGACTCTGAATCCCCAATGAATCCCTGCATTTAATCTAATCATTTAATGGAGAATGAAAAAATTAAATGAGGTCTGGGGTCAGAATAGGAAGCTTGCTCAGGTTAAACCACTTCCAAGAATATATATATTCATATTTCATTATTGTCTACAAATATAAAAACTAATACAGAAACACAAAGGTTCTCTAAATACTTGCCCAGCATGAACCTGAAGTTAGGCTTTTATAGGCAGCTGAAGCACTGTAAAAGCTGGATTCCCTCATGTCAATTCTGATAATCATGAAATTCTATTTTGAGTTGTTTGTTTAAACTCCTATAAACGGCAGCAACCTATGCTGTTGCTCACTAGCATGACTCTGTCAATTCAGTAAACAGGATTCGGAGGACGCTAAAGCAAAGGGGCAACAGCAACTCACAGCCAAATCCAGAACCTTCCCCATGGGCTGGTGGAAGACTTCTTTGCTAGCTCTACCCATCTATCTACTAGCCTCGCCTACATCCTATGTACCTGGATCCTGCTACATCTTCACTGTATTCTTCTAGTTCACAATTAGTTCCCTGTGCATCTGTATCCCTTATACAGATATACAAATTTCTCACACAGCACAACCAACTTTCAGAACACACCCAAATAAATATTATTATCTACACTCAGTAATCATGTTCCTCTCGGTCTGAGAAACTTTAAGAATGAGCATAAAAGCACCAAAACAAAGTAAACAGAAGCTTCTCTATCAGAAGACACACAAATAAGAGAAAGACAGGCTTTTATAGTCAACAGACAACATTACACAGGACAGATGGTAAAATGAACAAACCAGGTTTCAGCAACCTAGTCAGGTGTATGCTAGCACATACACAGAATCACAGAATGATTTGGGTTGGAAAGGACCTTAAAGATCATCTAGTTTCAACTCCCCTATCATGGGCAGAGAAACCTTTCACTAAACCAGGCTGCTCCAAATGCCACTCAGCCTGTCCTTGAACACTTCCAGGGATGAGGCACCTAGAGCTTCCCTGGGCAACCTGTTCCAATGTCTCACCACC
Source organism: Sclerurus mexicanus (assembly GCA_013396755.1). NCBI lineage: Eukaryota > Metazoa > Chordata > Aves > Passeriformes > Furnariidae > Sclerurus > Sclerurus mexicanus. Next base: position 301,443 of record VWZF01003562.1, on the reverse strand, counting down.
CTCACAGAATTTCTTCCTATATCCAATTTAAACCTGTCCTCTTTCAGTTTGAAGCCATCACCCCTTGTCCTATCACCCCAAGCCCCTGTATAAAGTTCCTCTCCAGCCCTCCTGCAGGCCTCCTTTATGTGCTATAAGCTCTCCCCAGAGCCTTCTTTTCTCCAGTTGAACAATCCCAACTCTCTCAGCCTGACCTCACAAGAGAGGTGCTCCAGCCCTCTGGTCATCTTCATGGCCCTCCTCTGCACTCGCTCCAACAGGTCCTTGTCCTTTGTATGTCGATGGCCCCAGAGCTGGACACAGTACTCAGGTGGGGTCTCACAAGAACAGACTTGAGGGGGGAGAATTATCGAGATCCATACACATAAGGTTGGGGTGATCAGACTTTTCTCCCTGTCCTTCTCTTTTTACAGCTTTTACTACAATCCTCCCAGACAGGGTATGACTCTACATGTCCATCAAGTCTAGTCTTCGACAGAACACCCCTCATCCTCATCTCAGTGACCAGACCTATTTGAAATAATGGAGTCTCTCTCCTTCTGTCCTGTCTATTTCTCAATCTCACTGGTTTTCATTGGATACAAATGAAAACCTGCTATTCAGTTTAGCTGCAGTTATCTGAATCCCCTAATTACTGCCTTCCTACAGCAAGTACACTTTAAAAAACTGACTGGACTATGCAGATGCTTAAAATCCAATACGAGTACTGCATGATTCTAGGAAGCAGATATTTTAAACGCTATGCAATACTTTTATCCAAAGAAATCTTACTTCAAGAAACAAATAAATTAAAAAAAAGTCAATCTAGCTACACTGTAGATTTGTGTTTCTAGATAAAAGTTCATTAACCCACCATGCAGACGGAGCAGGGTTCCTCACAGCCATGCATGATGCAAGAACAAGAGACAACTGGCATAAATTGCAAAAAGGAGGTTCAGATCTCTCTAATGAGAACAGTCAAGCAGGAGAGGGTAGCTCAAAGAACTTGTGCAGTCTCCATTCTTAGAGGTTTTCAAGAGCTAGTAGGATAAAGCCCCACATGACCTGGTCTGACCCCATAGCTGACACTGCTTTGAGCAGGAGATTGCACTCGACCCCCTGAGGACCCTTTCACTTTCAATGATCCTAAATCATAAAAATACTTGCAACAGACCTTGGAAATATACAGAAACAAATGCCAGGTTAAGTGCAGTTAAATAAGCAAAAAGTTATACTACTCATATTTGTATAGGAAACTGGCAGCCCTGAAAAGCTTGATTATCTATCATGCCAATTAAGGTTTCTTACTCTGATTGACCACAGTGTATGTATGAAGATTAAAAAGAACTCCAGCTAAGTTCCAAGCAAGTTTCTGACAAAGTATGCCAGTTGCAAGAATGTAAGTTTTCGAGTTCTTTTCCAATAATGTTTTATTTCACACACATTACAACACAACTGCCCAATAAATTTTCTTTTGTTACAATTCCAATAAAGTTCCAAAAGTTGTTAGAAATATTCTTATGTTACATGTAGGCAGTTGAGAAGAGAACATAATTCAGCTCGCAGGGAATGGCTTAAATTGCAGCTCTGTGTTCAGGAATGTGAGAATAGTTCTTGCTGCTTCTCTAGAAAGTAGCTGTGGTAATCAATACTGAACTTCGCTAGCTTTCTAAACAGATATGTCTCCCCTCCTTCTCATTCTCGGTTTATATTAGAGGAATTTTCACTGCAGCATCAGGAATAATGCTTTTTATTCTTCACCAAACAATGTGCTGAACTCTGCTGACCGCTGGAGTGATGAGAGCGATAAAAGACCCGATGCAGCCATGCAGGGGGAATTCATGCTAAACCTAGACACTACTATTTAATTCAACGGGAGAGATTCCCCACCAGGCTTGACAATGGAGCCTTAAGCACGACTGAGAGAAAAAGAATTAACGTGGCTTAGCCGCCACAAAGAATTTCAGCTGAAACAACACGTCTGGAAACTTTTTGCTGATAACAAGAGAAACTCAGCATATTGAAAACGCGTCTTTTGGCTGAAACCCTCCTCAGCTGACGAAACACTTGAATAAGCACGGGGCCGTTCCGAAAAGTTAAAAAACCCTCACTAAGTGTGCGGCAGCAGCGGAGGTACCCTGGCCCCGCTGCTGCCGGGGGGCACGGAGCCCCTG
>VWZF01003562.1:139542-298815 GCA_013396755.1 Sclerurus mexicanus | reverse complement strand
GTGCCGGGCAGGGCGGCGGGCAGGCCGGGAAAGCGCGGGAGAGCGCAGGGAGGCACCGCCCGCGCTGCTGTCCTGCCCCGCCCCGCGGAGTCACACAGACACGGGGCCGGGGAAGCTGGAAGGGGCCTCGGTGGGTCGTCTGGTCCAGGCTCCCTGCTCCGGCAGGGTCACCCCAGAGCACGTGGCACAGGGCTGTGTCCTGAGGGCTCCTGAGTATCTCCAGTGAGGGAGGCTCCACACCCTCTCCGGGCAGTCCGTCCCAGTGCTCCGTTACTCGCACAGTGAAGAAGTTCTTCCTCATTTCAGGTGGAACTTCCTGTGCATCAGTTTCTGCCTGCTGCCTCTTGTCCTACCTACAAGAAGAGCTTGGCTCCATCCTCTTGCCGCTCTCTGTTTGGGTACTTACTGACATTGGTGAGATCCCTGCTCAGTCGTCTCTTCTCGAGGCTGAACAGGTCCAGCTCTCAGCTTCTCCACATAAGAGAGATGCTCCAGTCCCGTGATCATCTTTGTTGCCCTCTGCTGAACGTGCTCCAGGAGCTCCATGTGCCCAGACCTGGACACAGCACTGCAGGTGAGCCCTCACCAGGGCTGAGCAGAGGGGCAGGGTCACCTCCTTTGACCTGCTGGCAGTGCTTTCCTAATGCACCCCAGGATATCATTGGCCTTCTTGGCCAGAGGAGCACACTGCTGGCTCATGGACAACTTCTTGTCCACCAGGACCTCCCAAATCCTTCTCCACAGAGCTGCTTTACAGCAGATCAGCACCTAGCCTGTACTTACACATGGGGTTATTCCACCCCAGGTGCAGGACCCTGCATTTGCCCTTGTTGAACTTCAGAAGATTCTTCTCTGCCCATCTGTCCAACCTGTCACGGTCCTATTTGGTTGGATAAAATGCAATTAGTGTTCCTTGTGATCACGGCGGATATCACAGGTTCGTGACGTAAGTGGTGAGAGGCTTTGAGGATTGCCCCGCTTGGTGGAGAGCTGTGCATCTTGGGGTGCACCCAGCAGGTGTTTGGGGTGCAGTGCCTGGTGAGGAAAAAGATAGATAGATAGATAGATAGATAGATAGATAGATAGATAGATAGATAGATAGATAGATAGATAGATAGATAGATAGATAGATAGATAGATAGATAGATAGAATCATCTTGGATGAATCAAGAAAATTGCAGGCAGGGATAGAGTGATTTTTAAGCTGGGTGAAAGCTCAGAGAGGCCATAAGTGAAGATGAAATATAATAGCAAGCATGCTTTCTAGTGTGAAGTGCACTCCTGTAAATGTCCTCAGAACTCAGCTATGTGGATTAGGTGTTTACAGCTTGTCACAGGCTCGGGAGGGCCTTTTGGATGTCATCTTGAAATAGGCACAAATTTCCTACCTTTTTATCACCTGTGGTTTGTATGAGCTGTAACATTGCTGTCTGTTTTTCATGCATACATAAATAAATGTATTTACTTTCATCTTAACTTGTCTTAATGGTGATTTCATCATAAATCTTTAGTAGGATTGTTAGCTAAAGAATACAATATCCAGTTGTGGTTGGGGAGAGAATGTAAACCACAGGATATGGAAAACTGTTTTCTTGCTTGTGCTAGTTCTTGCATCTATAGGTAGATATGGGGAATGGGTTGTTATATAAAAATTGTCTATTTGTCTTTGAGAAACAGCTAGGCATATAAAATTGGTAATTTGCCTAAGACCTGAAAAATAGTTACCAGATCATCTTTGGAGTATCAGTGATGAAAGTCAGATTCAGTTAGAGCTCCCTTGAAAAGGAAAGGCAGGAACAACCTGATGCAATTCATTAGAGCAAGCCAAGCGAGAGTGTCTCTCTAAGTTTGTTCATATGTGTATTTCCATTCCTGTGTTGCAGTGATCAGTGAACTCAGTAGTATAATGCTCTAGGAATACATTTTAATATATTTCACCCTGATATTCAAAACATAGAAGGGAACATCCGTACTGGGTTGAGAAGAACCTGCTAGTAAACTCAGTGAATCAATGCTGTTCCACTTCAAATCCTGACAGTCCGGTGAAAACAGACTAAAAATTTTACTTAGGTAAAAAGTAGTTCAGATATTGGAAAAAGTCCCAAGTGGTTAAAGTTATCAGTAATGCAATGTTATCAGGGAATCTGTCACATCAGGGGCTTATTCTCACTCGGTTTGAAGCTAGTGTGGAAGCAGCCAGAAACTATGCTGAAGAAGCAGCTATCAGCACCAAAGATGGTTTGAACAAGTAACTGAGGAGAGTTCAAATAGATAGAGCCACAAAGCAGCCAGCAGTAATGTTGGCGTTGCCTGGGTATTGCCTAATTGCTGCAGTCTCATTAAAGAAAAAAAAACAAAACATATGACAAGGTACTAAAAACTATTCCACACATTTTGAAACAAAGGAAGATGTTCATTAAATAGCAGAATTCAGAAAGACTACCTTGACCTTTTCTAAACAGTTTAGGCCCAAGAAGTGTGTTGAATTGTAGTTTATCCAAAGAAATTTTATTGATGTTTTAAAACTTGGACAGACTGTGAAATTGAAAATTTGAGTCTTTGAAAAGCAGAAGCTTTATTGAAGTATCTATTAAACTTCACAACTCTGCAAACAGATGGATTATAAAAAGAGAGAGAGATGGAAAACTATTTTATTATACCTAAGGGATGCTACTTACTAAACGTAGTAACAGCCGAACTGTGACCAGAGTTCTTAAGCTGTCAGCTCTGCCATCTGAGGAGATCTACTATAAGGTTAAAGTGCCCATTGATGTTCCATATGGATTCCATATATTCTACATATCACAAAAAATGCAATCAGGATAGCCAGAGAGGCCAGAGAAGAGTTAAAAATGCATGAAGGCAGATTTCCAGCAAAAGTCAAGAGAAAGGAGTAAGCTGATGTCAGTGGGAAGCTATGTTCTAGCGGGGGCTGTCAGAAGCTATCTTGGCAGAGCAAGCTATCTGCAAAGAGGACTCAGTATCTGAGAGTTGTTCTGACCAAAATGTGGAGTGAGGGAAAGAATTACATTCCTGTTGGTAATGAGCATCAGTAGTGGATGACAGTTTTCACAAATCATTCATCTGTTCCTTGTACTCAGAGCTCGGAAAGGGCATAGTGGTGAGTTTCTATGCCCAAAATACGGGGGTGAGATGTCTGTAACTCAAAAGGGTGCTGACAGAAATGCTACTCTTTCAGTTCTACTCCAAGAAGCCCTGGCCTATGGCTTCCTACTGTCTTTCTGTGTTGGGGAAGCAGAGCTGGGCTTAATGGAGGTGATACAGCCATGTCTAGCCACAAGCTAAGGGGTGTACTAGGCTGGTGAGCATGCTGAGAGTCTGGAGAATTGCCATCAACCACTAACGAGATCCAAAATTCTTGGATGAAAACTTTCTGAGACATTGAAATGGTTAATAAGCTTAATAACAAGACAGGAGACCGTCACGCAGATTATATGGTAGATCCTACACACTACAGACTTGAAAAGCTATTGCATCTATGAAGAAGCTTTGAACATCATGTAGAGCTGCAAAGTGGCATCCCAGACTTCCCTCCTGTCAGATTTACTCACTGAAGTCAGATATTCCTTAGAGAACATCAAACTGAGAGAATTTTGTGACTCCCAGAAAGCAGAACTCATAGGGACAATCGAACTGAGGGAATTTTGACCACCAGACAGTTCAGAATGAAGTGTACTAGGCTGGAATACCCTGTGGAGATAAGAGACTTCTCAACAGGGCTCTTCCCTCTCGTTCTTTTGCAGAAGAGTAATAAAGCAAAAGAAGTAGGAGACAAGGTTTTTGTGTGGATTACAGGTAATACTACATTGAGGCTGTGCCTGCTGTATCAGAAGGCAAGGTGGATAATTTCCTGAACAGTCTGAGCAATACCAAGTTCTACAGCCTGCCAAACTTCACTAATCTGCACATGCAAACCCCACTGGATAAATGGTAGTTTATATGCATCATGAATGTAGGCCTTTGAGTTCAAGACAAAACTGTGTGATTTTGTTAATTTGGGAGGCACCCTTCTGACACTTATAAACACAGTGATCATAGGATGGCATAATTTGATGTACTGACAACACAGAGGCTGAGAAGAATGCAAAAAAACCTCAGGTTTGGAGTGAAAAAAATAGATAAAGTATGAAAAAAAAATCAGTTTTAGTCAAAAACAGTGAGAGGTGGTAGGGAGAGGTGTAACTGCTCTCTAAGAGACTAAGATAAAGACACAGAGAATTAGCTTGTACCAATACCAAGCAAAAATTGGTCATTCAGAGAGTTTCTTGCTTAGACTAGAATAAAACTCAATATTATAGGATTCATACATTATTGAAGATTTGTAGATTGCTTCACTGGTATTGCTGCTTTTATTAGGGCAATTTGTCAAAAGCATCCATCTGACAAGCTGATCTGAACAGAGCAGGGTAAAGAAACTTTCTGACCTTCCCTTTGTTTGCCTAGATAACAGGAAAATACTTGAATGGCCCTGTTAGTGCTTCAGATGCAGGTCTGTGAAGAATGCTTTTCTTGACATGGGAAGGGAGTATTGCTTTTAAAAGTGTGATATGAACAGAATTGCTACAGAGTGAGTACATTGCCAGTGTGTGGGCTATTAGGTGAAACACCTTTTCCTCCATCACAAATTCAGTGTCTCCAGGGAATAAATAACAGTGAGATTTTTGTCAATGTCTCATAATACTCATGGTAAATGTCCTTTTCCCTAGTCAGAAAAGCTCAACAACATTAAAATGAATTCAGTATAAAAGAATGCGGTTTTGAATGAGTGAATGTTGGCAGGTCTGATTACATATTTATTTCTTTGGCAAGCCCCTCTGCTCCAAACATCTTGCCAGGCTGCAAAGGAATAGGCGGATTCACAACCCTTTTCAGAAGTTTCTATTAGTTACTCAATAACCTTTTTGTTGTATAGCATATTTTATAAGCACACACAATGAAAGTAAAGTCATATTTTTTCTGAAGTAATGAACAAGATACTGTTGTATACCTTCTGAGCTCCCACAAAAAATTTTGCTTTTCCTACTGAAAAAATTGAAAACTGCCCGCTGTATCAAAGCAGTAACTTAACAGCCTCCTTGCTCTCAGCTGGTTTGACATTTCATCAGGTATTATTCAGAAATAATACAAAATCATGGAAACCACCGTGGAAATGCACTATTGCTGTATCTAGGTTGTCTTGCCAGAATTCAAGGTTCAGCTGTAGTTCCTGCTCCTTTCAGAACTGATTCTGCCTTACTGTTGCACAACTTCACTTTTCCTTCCAGCTTCCCTATGTGTGGGAGAAAAGAGATTGCTAAATAGTCACAATTCAACCAATTTTTCTATATTGGTAGGAAAATAGACCTTTCAGCAGAAATCAAATTGGCAATTGTTTGTGCATTAGACAGAGCATTGATTGATTTGGCACATTAGTTGGCTTATAATTGGCAAATCTGTTGGAAAGAAGCATAGTCTGTAAGTGCATAATTATGGCAAAGTGTGTTTCCAAACACGAAGACTGATGTGCCCAAAACATGAGTTGAATATCAAATTTCATTAATTCTATGTTTAACTCATAAATAACTTGTAAATTTTTTGCATATAATATATTGTGTTTGTGACATATTTTTAAAAGCTTATGTACTGTTAACCTGTTTCAACACACCTCTGAAACAACATTTTCAGATCTTCAGATTAAAGAAAATGTTAATTGCAAATTTATAAGGACCAGTGTTAAAAGGAGATTAAGAAAAACACGAAAACGTGGCTCACTGCAAAGAAATTGTTAAATAATCTATAGAGAAAAAAAGGGAGACATTAAATTCAATCAGTCAGTCATAGTCTTTGGTAAGCAGATGAAAGCACATGTGGACACAAGACAGGTAGAAAATCAGGTTTGACTTGGTAAAGGAATAGTGTGGCAAAACCACCAATGTATTTTGGGTTGCTCAACAGAAGCATGGCTTCCTAGCATGGAGTGATGCTAATTTTTATGCAAGCATCACCTCATGTGATCAGAGCAAAGGAGCAAGCACAAGTGCAGGTTGCAAGTTGTGCACGTGGCATTTCCATTCCCTTTGATGAAAACTGAATGTGCTTATCACAGGAAAGACTCTAACCTAGAATTAGGAGACTGGGAGGATGCATTTAAAAGGAAAAGCTAGAAGCGATATCCAGCAGTTACCGTGATAGATACTACAAATACAAATTACACTGTTGAGAGTTATGTGAAGTATTACATGTCTTTACACATGGGATAAATTAAATGAAAAAAGAAATCCTGTGGCTATATTTTTTGTAAATTTTCCTTGAACTTCCCTGGTCATATGAGGTCCTGTGTAAGTAACTGCAGTAGTGGAAAAAGTTCTGAAATGTGGTTGCACAGGAAACTTTAATTTTATTTTCCAAACTTATTTCCAAGTTTTGAGTGCTTAGCTTTGTAAACTTGAATATTTTCCAAAACTACTATTCAAAAAGAAATGCAATTAAAAAAATCTATCATATAGACAGAACATTGTAAATATATGGTCTTCCCTCTGACCCTGGCTTCCTAGTGAGTGAGTATTTAAACCTGTATTTCTGTACTCTTCAGGTACTACAGATTGGTTGCAACTGGGCAAAGCCAGCTCAGATGTGCTCCTGCAGAATAAAAATACAGCTCAACAGTGGCCCACAAGATTCTTACTCTAACCAACATTTTGGGGGAATTTTCTTGAAAAAGTTGTAAGAATTCTCTATTCAGCATGTATGAACTGTGACTTTTTTTGAAGGTTGAGAAATATTTTGAAAGTTAAAATGACTTTTTCCAGGGACAGTTTATGTCATTAAAATTTCCCTAGTGCAAATTTCCAGTCCTTTCAACGAGGCATGTCTCAAAGAAAAGCTTGTAGGAATTTGTTGATGTGGGAAAACAAAAATACTGTCCTTTAGTCCCATTCTTGGAAATGCCTAATTGCTCTGCGTGAAATCAAAATAAAAATGGTTGATAGAAACATGGCAAATGTTAGTCCAGGTTGTAGAATTTAATAACATTTAAAAAGTAGTGGAGTACCAGTTGAGTTTATATCATGCTTTAATTACCTTCTCATTTATAAGTTACATAGTTGTGTCATCTCAAATAATTCTGACATCTTTCAGCTATTAAATTCCATTCTTGCCTGTAGCTCCTGGGGTCTGTTAGACTTAGAGTATGAAGTGGCATTAGTTCCACTCATTTGTTTTTCATTATCCCACAGAAACTGAAAGTTGTTCCCTAAGAAGAATGAAGGTCAAATTGTTTAATTAAAAGAAGATTTGAATTCTTTTTTAAATAGGGATGGAGGCTGAGAACAGTCTGCAAGACATACTGAACTCCAAAGAGTTTCAGTTTAATCTAGTTTTAGTAATTTAGTTTTAATTGCCCTGAATACCAAAGTTATCATAGAAGTCTAGAAAGTGTTTTGTTTTTATTTTTGTCTCTTTTACCTAACATTACGTTTCGCTAGCTTTTGTCAATTAAATCTTGTATAAGATATCTTAATTCAGGTATCGGTATTCCTTGTGCTCTCATTGAATTTATTTGTTTGAAGTCTGTGATTCTTTTTTTTCTGACAAAGATAAGGCAGACAAGTGATTGAGAGCAGCCCTGCACAGAAAGACTTGGGGGTGCAAAGTTGATAAGAGCAGTGGAGAACCTCCACCATGAAGACAAGCTGAGAAAGTTGTGGTTGTTCAGCATGGAGAAGGGAAGGTTGTGTGGAGATCTCATAGCAAGCGTTCAGTATTCGAAGGGGGCCCACAAGGAAGCTGGAGAGGAGCTCTTCATCACAAACTGTACAATAGGACAAGGAGTAATGGGTACAAATTGACAGAGGGGAAATTTAAGTTGGGTATTAGGAAGAGTTTTTTCTACTGTGAGAGTGATTAAACACTGGAACAGGTTGCACAAGGAGGCTGGGGATGCCCCAACCTGGCAGTGCTCAAAGACAGGTTGGATAATCCCATGAGCAACCCGGTCTAGTGGGTCGTATCCCTATCCATGGCAAGGGCATTTGGACTAGATGATCTTTAAGGTCCATTCCAACCCTTTAACATTCTATGATTCTATATCAGAATTTGAACAGTATTGGATCATGTGTGGATTATTGGATCATGTGTGCTGTTTGGAAATAAATATATTCTAATTGGGCCAAGGAAAACCTGCATCCTTTATTGGATGGTGCGGGGAACATTGTAACCAAGGGTGAGGAAAAGCCTGAGGTACTTAATGCCTTCTTTGCCTCAGTATTTAACAGACTAGTTATCCTCAGGGCAACCAGCCCCCTGAGATGCTTGACAGGGACAGGAGCAGAACAGACCGCCTGTGGTCCAGGAGGAAGTAGTTAGTGAACTGCTGAGCCACTTAGACACTCAAAACTCTATGGATCCAGAAGGGATCCATCCAAGGGTACTGAGGGAAGTGGTGGAACAGCTCACCAAGCCACTCTTCATCATTTTTTGTCAGTCTTGGTTAACTGGGGAGGTCCCAGATGACAGAAAGTTGGCCAATGTGATGCTTAGCCACAAGAAGCATCGGAAGGAGGATCTGGGGAACTGTAGGTCTGTCAGCCTGACCTCGGTGCCAGGGAAGGTTACGGAACATATCATCCTGAGTATGATCACATGGCATGCACAGACAACCACGGATCAGGCCCAGCCAGCACCGGTTTAGGAAAGGCAGGTCCTGATTGTCCAGCCTGCATCCCTTTTATGACCAGGTGACCTGCACAGTGAGTGAGGGAAAGGCAGTGGATGCAGTNCCAACCCTTTAACATTCTATGATTCTATATCAGAATTTGAACAGTATTGGATCATGTGTGGATTATTGGATCATGTGTGCTGTTTGGAAATAAATATATTCTAATTGGGCCAAGGAAAACCTGCATCCTTTATTGGATGGTGCGGGGAACATTGTAACCAAGGGTGAGGAAAAGCCTGAGGTACTTAATGCCTTCTTTGCCTCAGTATTTAACAGACTAGTTATCNAGATCTCATAGCAAGCGTTCAGTATTCGAAGGGGGCCCACAAGGAAGCTGGAGAGGAGCTCTTCATCACAAACTGTACAATAGGACAAGGAGTAATGGGTACAAATTGACAGAGGGGAAATTTAAGTTGGGTATTAGGAAGAGTTTTTTCTACTGTGAGAGTGATTAAACACTGGAACAGGTTGCACAAGGAGGCTGGGGATGCCCCAACCTGGCAGTGCTCAAAGACAGGTTGGATAATCCCATGAGCAACCCGGTCTAGTGGGTCGTATCCCTATCCATGGCAAGGGCATTTGGACTAGATGATCTTTAAGGTCCATTCCAACCCTTTAACATTCTATGATTCTATATCAGAATTTGAACAGTATTGGATCATGTGTGGATTATTGGATCATGTGTGCTGTTTGGAAATAAATATATTCTAATTGGGCCAAGGAAAACCTGCATCCTTTATTGGATGGTGCGGGGAACATTGTAACCAAGGGTGAGGAAAAGCCTGAGGTACTTAATGCCTTCTTTGCCTCAGTATTTAACAGACTAGTTATCCTCAGGGCAACCAGCCCCCTGAGATGCTTGACAGGGACAGGAGCAGAACAGACCGCCTGTGGTCCAGGAGGAAGTAGTTAGTGAACTGCTGAGCCACTTAGACACTCAAAACTCTATGGATCCAGAAGGGATCCATCCAAGGGTACTGAGGGAAGTGGTGGAACAGCTCACCAAGCCACTCTTCATCATTTTTTGTCAGTCTTGGTTAACTGGGGAGGTCCCAGATGACAGAAAGTTGGCCAATGTGATGCTTAGCCACAAGAAGCATCGGAAGGAGGATCTGGGGAACTGTAGGTCTGTCAGCCTGACCTCGGTGCCAGGGAAGGTTACGGAACATATCATCCTGAGTATGATCACATGGCATGCACAGACAACCACGGATCAGGCCCAGCCAGCACCGGTTTAGGAAAGGCAGGTCCTGATTGTCCAGCCTGCTCTCCTTTTATGACCAGGTGACCTGCACAGTGAGTGAGGGAAAGGCAGTGGATGCAGTCCACCTGGACTTCAGTAAGGCTTTGGATACTGCCTTCCACNTGGGTTAAGAACTGGCTGGATGGCCAGGCCCGGAAAGTGGTGGCCGATGAAGTTACATCCAGTTTGGGCAGGTCACAAGTGGTGATCCCCAGGGCTCTGTACTGAGGCCAGTAAATATACTTAATATCTTTATCAGTGATCTAGATGAGGGAATCAAGAGTATCCTCAGTTAAGTTCACAGATGACACTGAAGTGGGCGGGAATGCCAATCCGCTGGAGGGTGGGAAGACTCTACAGAGGCATATGGATAGGATGGGTCAATGGGCGAGGTCAGTGCTGTGAGTTTCAATATGGCCAAGAGCCAGGTCCTGCCCTTGCGTCACAACAACCCCAGGCACCTCTCTAGGCTGGGGACAGAGTGGCTGGAAAGCTGCCTGGTGGAAAAGGACCTGGGGGGGCTGGTCAATAGTCAAGTGAACATGAGCCAGCAGTGTGCCCAGGTGGCCAAGAAGGCCAATGGCATCCTGGTCTACATTGGAAATAGTGTGGCCAGCAAGACCAGGACAGTGACTTGCTCCCCTGTCCTTGGCACTGACAGTGAGGCTGCACTTCAAGCCCCACGTCCAGTTCTGGGGCCCTCACTACAAGACAGACATTGAGGTGCTGGAGCACATCCAGAGAAGGGCAACAGAGCCAGTGAAGGGTTCAGAGAGTAAGCCCTATGAGGTGTGGCTGAGGGAGCTGAGGTTGTTTAGCCTGGAGAAAAGGAGGCTCAGGTGAGACCCTACCACTCTCTACAACTACCTGAAAAGAGGGTGCCCTCTTCTCCCAGACAACTAGTGACAGGACAAGAGGAAATAGCCTCAAGCTGTGCCAGGAGAGGTTCAGGTTGGACATCAGGAAAAGTTTCTTCACTGAAAGGGTGGTCAGGCATCGGAATGAGCTGCCCAGGGTGGTGGTAAAGTCACCATTCCTTGAAGTGTTCAGGAAACAATGGAATGTGGCAATTTGTGCTATGGGTGACTTGACAAGTTGGTGTTCAGGCAAAAGTTGAACTCAATGATCTTGGAGGTCTTTTCCAACCTTAACGTTTCTATGATTCTGTGATTCTAATGTTGTTTCTCTCCTTTTATAACAACTTCTCTCCCTCCAGCTCTACCTGAAAACGTTTTCTATTGTATTTTTTTAACAAAAGCACTTCAAATGTCTCTTTGTTGTGCCTTAGACCTTAATTATCCTAAAATGTTAAGGTGCCAAGATGTTGTTTTGCAGGTCAATTGCTTCTTACTACTGTAGCAGAAAAAAATCAAGCTTAGTTTCTACAGCATCAGGACTATGTTTTCATTAGTGTTGTCCTGTTTTATGGTTCTAACATTTACATATTTTAATATAATATGTAAATAAGTGTACGTATTAAAAGGGCTTAATTATTTTTTAACCAAGATGTTGAAGGGCTGGATGCCTGAAAATGCATGCTGGACCTTTTTTTTGACCCATTGTTCAGTAAAACATAGTACTTTTTGCTTGCCTTCTTTCTGTGGGGGAGATTGAAACGGATAATGCAAACCACAATATCATCCCTTGCAAGGGTTGATGTGTGAACAGTAGTTTGCCATGGCAGTTTCTTTGTAAAAAAGAAAGACAGACAGATGTTTGATGAAACAGTTAATGAAAAAGAATGATGCTTGGAACAGTTGGTAGAACAACTGCCAAAGGGGCATGTCCTATTGATGGATGGTTTATCTCTTTCAAGTAAGCTATATTGCAGGCAATAAATACTGGCAAACAGTAAGAGCAAAAGGTTTAGAAATCTCTGGTTAGCCTTAACAGAGCTATATTTGCCTGATATTGACAGAATCTCATTATGAATGAATAAAGACCTTTCAGGGAAAATCACATTCATCTAATGAAAGTTTTTTTGTAGGACAGGGTATTTAAATTCTGATAGTTTTGGTAAATGAGGTCCAAATGAGTTTTTTTTCTTCATAGCATTTCTGTTGCTCTGAAGACCAGCCATGGCAATCATCTAATAAAGTGTTTGGGAAAAAAATGGATGAACATGTGTTGGGTTTTTTTAAGATTAGTGTAGGAAAATGGAGTAAAAATGATATGCAGGAAAGCATGATAAATTTGCAGAAAAATCTCCTGCAGAGTCTTCACTTGGCTTCTGTTTTCAGCAATCACCTTTTTTTTTTTCCTCCAAGTTACTGATAAAAATACTTAAAAAATGTAGGGGCAGATGCATTCTGTTGTTCTTGAAAATTCTCAAAGGAAATCAATGGGCGAGCAAAAAACTTTGCCCCAGATCTTTCCCCTTAGGCATGTAGTGCAATATAAAGAGAAAAACTGTGGAGAAAGTGAATGTGTGGTGTTTTACCTCTTTGTTTTCTCATTATTTGGATGCTGGGTATGTTTCAGTCACTGTTTTGATCTGCTATGGTTCAAGTTCCAGCTCCTGGATGTGTTATAATTGTAGAAGTCTTCCTAGGCAACCCATGCCTAGTTTGGAAAGTAGGTTGTTTGGAAAAAGGGACAGGGACAGGAAGGGAACCATCTTCACGACTCTTGCTATATTTGCCTTCCTTTGATGCCATAGTCATAAATAAATATGTTCCCTTGAAAGGATATAGCTCTGTTTTGGAAAATATCAACAAAGACCCAGAAGAAAAAATTAGTAATGAAGTACCCCTGGGAAAATTCAGTGGTGGAGGTGGCAGGTGAAACTTGTATTAGGGTTCCTCCTGTGAGTATGAAGGTCCACACTCCTGCCTTCTTCCCTGCATGCTTTGCTCCTGTGTGGTAAGGCATGTCTCCTAATGCTGGGCACATCATCTTCTAATACTAAGCATCTGCCACATTCCCATCTGCAATATCTGTCAATGGATGTTGATGCAAAGTATCTGAGATATTAAACTGAAGATATTAGGAGAGATGCTTTTTCTCCAGTCATTACAAATAGAAGTTTGGGAGCTCCTTTCAACCTTCTGATTTTCCATTAAATGTCTGGGTGTACTTCGCATTGCAGAGAGGGTGCCAGGCTAAAAGGATTTTAAGCTAGACCCAATATGGCAAATTTTGTTCTTAATAGGAAAACTGTTAACATAATGAGTTGGTTCTTTATCACTTACAGAAAATAGCAACTGGAGGGTATCCTGAAGTTATTTCCCAGAAGGAAACACTCTCTCTCCAAAACAGATTATGGACCAAAATAGACCTGTGCTTGTCCTCAATGTTAAGCAAGAAAGCAGCACGCTCACACAACAGCATCATGCATATTATGTAACATTCTTCAGGCAACCAGCAGCTCTGCCTTGGTTATACTGAGTGGTGTTCCCACGTATCTCAGAAGTGATTTACCTGCTGCAGTGCAAATGAGTTCTCTGATGAAAGGATCTGCATGTGAAGTGAACTTTTCAATTATTAGATCTAGAAAAGTATGAGGATCCAATGAGAAGATAATTATTTTCCTGCTACATCAATTACTACAATATTCTTGTGGCAGATAACAGTTCAATTTCCCAGGTAAAACACAGTTTAATTTGTGTGATAGCAACAAGTAGCTTTGCAGACATGACAGGCAAGGTGTGATTGCTTTGAGTAAGAGCACGTCTTGATGTTTTAGGCAAGGAAATGCTTGGCTGTGATTCATATTGACTGTTAGCCCTTTCTAAGGAACATGCACAGCCCCTGGGACCACTGCCCATCTGTATGCAGATTATCAGCCTCCAAGGGCTGTCAGCATTGCCTCTCACACACACGCAGCATATGCAGCAGGAGCGGCTTCATGCTACAGCGTGGTTCATCTCTGCTTTTAGAGTTCTTGTGCTGTGTAAGATTTATTTCCATGCCAAAGCCACTCAGAGTCCATACAGCCAGCTTGGTCTTCCCTCCAGCAATGTCACCAGTTTCATCCCAGTGCCTGTGATTGTCAACAGTCTGCTCACTTGTTTATAGTGAATGGCTGGTCTGATGACAACTGGCCTCCTTCAGAGTTGGCAGCAGGCTTTGGAAGCTCACACAGGGAAATCCTGCATCGTCCTGGAAGTGCCTATGCCTGGAGAGGGTCTGCGTTATCATGTTATCTATGAGGGATGCAATACATTGCACAGGCAGAGCTGCAAGCACAAGTTGCTGTTGCTCAAGGGCCTTCATGATGAGCAGGAACAACTTTCCTGCTAAGAGAAAGATGCAACATCAAGGCTCTGGAGAAAGGGGCCTTCAGTGAGGAGGCCTTGTACCAGACAAGCAGAGCCACAGCTGAATCGGACCACTCGCACGTTATGAAAAGTGTAAGTCAGGCAGCAGAGTGAAGGCATTATTAGTGGAGCAAATGAAGATTTCCCAGGAGCACTGGGCTCCGTGAATACTCTGGATACTTAGACAAAGTCTACTTCTTCACCTAACTGAGCTTCCCATAGGAGAGAAACTGCACAGATAGGTTTGGGGAAGGATCAGTAAGAGGGTCTTACAAAAATGAGACAGATTATGAGGTTGCTTAATTTGGCTTCTGAATTATGAACAAACATTGGTAAATAATTTTCTCTCTTAATGATTCCCTGATGAAAAAGATTCTTCACAGGAAGGACTGCTTTTGAGCTTAGCCAAATTTTCCAAGGAAACCTCACTGATGCCAGAGGTTTGGTTGGTTTTATGTTTCCCCCCCACCACTACGGAATGAACTCCAAACAATGATTTTGCACAAGTGGAAAGTCTTCCAGTAAAACACTGTAGTCTGTGCATATATCCATGTCACATGTGAAAATATCACTGAGCAATTACCAGTGTATGTGCTGCTTTGAGATTAACTAAACAGCATGAAATATGTGTGTCTCTTGCAGGGAGGTGCTGGTGGATAGCTGGTGTGCCAAGTGTTTAAAATTCCTGGGCTGAGAACTGTTACCCAGCACAAAATACCCCTGCCAGATTCACTTTATTTGCATTGTCTGATGGTTGATTTATTTGCCAAATGAAGTATCAGTTTTATTTACCAAATATAATGTATAAATCTCTCTGTTCAGCAGCATTCCTTTATGGTGGTGCTGAGTTGATGGTTGGACTAGAAGAACTTGAAGGTCTCTTCTAATCCTGATGATTCTGTGATTCTGTGAGCGGTTTATTGGGCATGGTTTTACTGGCTTGTGTGGGTTGCTTGCTTTTTCATTATGCTTGAAGACAACCTTTGAGTATGGCTGCCACTTCTTATTTTTTTACAATTAAGTGGACAACTACCAGTGGTTAAATAAACACAGATATTTACACTAATCCAAATGTATTATCAATGAACTTGAGATAGCTGGTTCTTAGCAAAAAGAAAATTATGTCTCAACTATGCTATCTGAAAAATCAAAGTAAAAACCAATTCAGGCAGCCGTAGTGGTAGAAATAGAATAGAACAGAATGGTTTCAGTTGGAAGGGACCTACATGAATCATCTAGTCCAAATACCTGACACTTCAAGGATGACCAGAAGTTAAAGCATGTTATTATGTGTATGTGCAAATGCCTCTTAAATACTGACAGAGTTGGGACATCAAATCTGACTACTCTCTCTGTAAAGAAGTGCTTCCTAATATCCAGTCTAAACCTTTCCTGACACAGCTTTGGATCATTCCCACACATTCGATTGCTGGATCCCAGGGAGAATTGATCAGCACCTCCCTCTCCACTTTCCCTTCAAAGAAATATATAGAGAGCCATGTGGTCACCTCTCAGCCTCCTTTTCTCCAAACCAGACAAGCCCAAAGTCCTCAGCTGCTCCCCACAGGACATGACTTCCACTCCTATCACTGAATGCATTCAAGAACCTTCACATATCTGTGTCCTGCAGTGCCCTTTTCCCTTCTCTTTTAATCCTTTTCTGTACTTACCATGGCAGATGTCCCCATAAGGCATCTCTTTGGTGTTTAGTTACTGCAGGCTCCCTATCTATTTAAAGAAGAGCAGTAGGTGCCACCCAAGGGCAGTTTAGTTCACTTGGCTCTGGGATTATTCCTGGGTGTTCCTCCCTTGTTTCAGTTGTCAAAGCCTAGGATGATGGGATTTCCAGTGTAAGTACACCACTTAGGTGGGATCGGTCCAGATCCTTTGGCACATTGCATTGGAGCCAGGAGAAGGAGGGCTGCTTTCCTCCCTGCTTGCTGGTGCTACCAATGGTCTTGAAGAGTTGGTGGACTGGGAAACCTTCAGTGTAAGGGATTTGGCGGAGTCTTTACTTAGAGGAGTTGCTAACTGATGTCACACACACTTACCTCTGTGCTAGAAATTCCACAATTCACACACAAGGATTGCAGGAATCAATGGATCGTGCAAGTGGAGTATTGCAGCAATCAATGCATAGACTTCACACAAAGCACAGAGAGCCCATTGCTGGTGCTTCTCTCTGTATAAAATGCTGCAGAGAAGCCTGTTTGGACATCAGTTCTTGAAGTAGTCTGATAAAGTTAGCTCTATTGAAATAACTGGATTAAATGCTAAAGCCCTGTATGACAGTAGTTTTTGGCGTAATTTCCTGGAAAGGGAGAAAGACGTCCTGCTGACCAGGCTCTTCTCTATTCTCTTTGAACTCAGATGGCAGCAATTATGGTTGCATGCTGAGAACCTTTTGCAAAAGGCTCCTTCTCCTTCTTCTTCTAATGAAGTTGGCCTCCTAGAAGAAGTATATCATGGAACCAAATGTATTTAGTGTCTAGTGTGCGGCCAAGCAAAGGACAAAAGGAAGAAAGACCAATAATAAATCAGCTCTGTCCTTACCCTTTCTATATATTTCTATGAAATGAAAGGCTTTGAGTCATGAGGACACTTCCCTTCATCAAGCAATGAAAAGGGGGAAAAGATGCTTTTTCAGTTTTCAGGGATCACAGGACTCTTTCAATGGTGGAAAAACACCTCCATCTCCAAGAGCACTTCAGTCCTGTGAGAAAGAAGTAACTGAGAGGATGTTGTATTAGGGGCCAAACTGTTTCTGTATCAGCAACAGCTCACCAAAATAAAGATCTCTCTGACAGGAAGCAAGACTTATTCATCGGGAGGTGTCCTTACTTTTGCAATTTATTCTGTGCAGAAGAGTGAATAGGGTCAGGAGATGCTCCAGGCGCCAGAGCTGAGATCCCCCTGCAGCTCTTGGTGAAAACCATGGTGAGGCAGGCTTACAGCCCATGGAGGTCCACAGTGGAGCAGAGATCCACCTGCAGCTTGTGGAAGACCCCATGCTGGAGAAGGTGGGTCCCCAAAGGAGGCACTGACCACTCTGTGGGAAGCTCACACTGGAGTAGGCTCCTGGCAGGACCTGTGGCCCCATGGACAGATGAGCCTGCACTGGAGAAGGTTTACTGGCAGGACTTCTGACCCTGCAGCGGACCCACAGTGGAGCAGCCTGTTCCTGAAGGACTGCATGCCATGGAAGGGACCCATGCTGAATCAATTCGTGCAGAACTGCAGCCCATGGGAACAACTCACTTTGGAGAAGTTCATGGAGGAGTTTCTCTTATGAGACGGATCCCACACTGGAGTAGGGGAAGAGTGTAAGTCCTCCTCCCTCTGAGGAGGAAGAAGCAGCAGAGACAACATGTGATGAACTGACCACAATGCCTATTCCCCATTCCCCTGTGCTACTGGATGCAGGAAGTAGAGGAAACTGAGAGTCAAGCTGAACCTGGGAAGAAGGGAGTGGTGGGGGAAAGTGTCCTTAAGATTTGGGTTTATTTCTCATTACCCCATTCTGATTTGACTGGTAATAAATTAAACACATTCTCCCAAGCCTGTTTTACCTGTGAGAGTAACCAATGAGTGATCTCCCCCTGTCCTTATCTTGACTAATGAGCCTTTCATTATATTCTTTTTCCCCTGTCCAGCTGAGAAGAGTGATAGAGTGGAACCTGGGTGCCTGGTGTCCAGACAAGGTCAACTAACCACAATGTTTAGTGTTTTTCCAGAAGTTAAACTGATAGTGTGTCATGCTCCTTGCTTGTTTTAACCCTATAGTCCAGCAGTCCCATTGAGGTCACAGGAGAGGTGAAGTCCACTGCAGGATTAGTTGCACCTTTTTTTCCACTCTGAAATTGAATACTGTTGAATCACCCTCAACAGTATTTAAAAGGTAATTTGAACTTATGTGGAAATTAGCAGGTCCATCTGACAAGCTTCCAGATCATCCATTTCCCCTGAGTTTTACATTATTCTACTCAAATGCAAAGAATGTTTTCTTTTGCTGTGTTGTAAAAACCTCTTCAGTAACATAGAAATGAAATGTGTATGTCCACAAAGTATATGTAAATCCATTTGCTCTGCTTATTCTAGTTTGGTTCTTGTGTATACTTATTTAATGAGTAAAATTATAATTTGAAGTGTTTCTCATACTGTATCTCCTCTTCTTGTCATAACTGAAATTCTCAAAGCAGTTAGTCGTGAGAAGCACCTCTGGTCTGAATACTTTTTAAATAAGGCTATGAAGCTTTTCTCTCCAGAGCTATTTCAAAATGTGAAAAGTTATTCTGTCACATTAGTTTTAACCGTTACTATCTCAGGTAAAATATATGGTTCTATTTCCCTGTCATTTGCATGATTTGATTGGGTATATTTTGCAATTTTCCTTTTAATTGGAGTTCCTGTTTTTTCCTCATGAGAATTATTGTGCACCTCAACCCATAATTTCTAAACTAATGTGTATCAGTGCTTTGTTGTCTGGCATAATGATGTCAAAAATCCTTTGAATTTTTCCTTTAAGAGTAGTTGAATCATCAGAGGCATTTCCTCTGTGTGCAAAAATAGAATTACTAATGAAAATGAGTAAAGTTTAAAAAATGTAACTAGTATTCAAAATTATGTCTCTTTGCACAAAAACCATTTGATAAATAGTGTTTGAGTTGTTCATTAAGATTCTTTTCTTCTTTGCCTGCTGTTCATTTGAAGCAGCTGAGAGTAAGTATCTGCAAGATGAATTGCAGTTCAGGTTACTCTCAGCTGTTATAAAAGGAAGATAAGTCAAATGAGAGGCAGCCATCATCCCTCTGGAGATGACAGACCCTGATCCTGCCCTTTGCCCCCATTAGACAGACCCAGCCGGGATAACTGTTAGGGAGTGATCCAGGCCATCCAAGCCTATGGTGAAACACCTGAAGCGTGCTTTGTGTCTGCTTGGTGTTAGATTTGTCACTTATATGGAGGCACTGCAAGTAAAAAATGGATGTTAAAAGCAAACTCTGTGGCTATAATAGTACTTTCTAGCTATTTAAAATATCAAATCACAAAATAATTCATCTGGGAAGGAGTTTCTGAAGACCATCTAGTCCAACAGCCTGTTCAAACCAAGACTAATTTCCAGGTTAGACCAGGTGGCTGATATATGGGTAAAGGTGTATAAATATGGGTCAGGGGAGAATTAGCATTAACTGGGTTGAAACAGATCTGGACTGGGGAAAAAAATTATAAATTAACATAAATATTTCAAAAACAAGCTTTTCTGGTAAAAAATTCCCTTTTCTTCATGAATGTCTATATGCTTTTTTCATGCTGACGAGCCCCGGTCTTTTTGATACCATCCTAATGAATCACATCCTTGGTTAAGAAGCTTCCTCTGGGATGGTGCCAGCATACACTGCATTCTCTGTCCTACTAACTGTCCTCCACAGTCCCCAAGCACGCCGTGTCTCTGTCAGTCACCCTGATTATAATTTTGAACTCCACTGCACAGAAGTCATAATGTCCCAGAAACATCCGCTCCCGCTCTTACAAACTGCTAATTATGGAAGTGTCCCTTTCCCCATTGTCTCCCTGCCGCAAGCAGAAAGCACAAAAATTAGGCTAAAATGTCAAGCAGCATAGGGGATGCTGGATCCTTCCTTGGGGAAAGGACTGCAGGAAGGGAAAGAAAAGAGAGCAGGGACTCATACACAGCTTGAGGAGATGGGGGGAAATGGTGTGGAGGGTTCCAGGTCACCCGCGTGGCTTGGAGCCATATGCAGTGTGCCTGTGCATCAGGGGTTCAAGGTCACATGGAATGACTGCTAAGGCAGGGGCTGGCAAGTGTACCCCAGTGTGTATCTTCATAGTATGCTTTGAAGCTTTTCTTCTGATTTCATTGAAATTAGATGCATTTTTTTTCCAAAATTATTAATAGTCAAAATGTTATGCTGGGGACTGGATGTCCTCAGAAGTCAGAGAAGGCATTTTAGCAGGTTCACTTCAGGCTCTAACCTGGACTCAGTGTAAACAATTTTCTAATGTTAATAAAATCTTCATTTTAAGAGTTCAAACTTTCAGTGACATCCTGCTAGTGACTCCTGATCAAAAAAGAAACAGATTTGTGCTGTGGGCAATTCTGTGACACGCAGTTTTGTGCAACAGTACAACTAGATGGAAGTAAAAACATGAGGAAAAGGTCACAGAAGCAAATTTTCCTTATCATAAAGCAAAATTTCTGTTACCACAGAAGAGAGTCCACTTTTTACTTGAAGCCAGCAGAGCAGCTTTATATTCCCTTGTCACAGGTCGGCTGTCACGGGTGTGCAGTCAGGGAGGCAGGAGCAGCAGGGTGTGCGTCATCCCTACTATTTTTGACCACAGAAGTACCCACTAATGTCCCAGGGTGGCTAAATTTATGTTAGAACTGCCTGGAGGTGGCATGCAGTGTAACCACTCCATTGTTTTACCTTGTGCTGATCCCTGTCCCAGGGACTCGGATGCCCAGGATCCAGCTTGGGTACATCCCAGCCACGCAGCCCTGGCTCAGGCACCCACCAGAATGGCCAAGCTGCGAGTAAAATCATGTGACATAAGGAAGGCAGAACTGCAGATGGAGGTAGGGCTGTTGAGAGTAATTCAGGAGGCAAAAAAGTGCAACATGGAAAGGTATAAAATCCCAGAGGAGAACTGTAGCGAGGAGGTGGTAGGGCAGCAGCATGGAGCAGTAGGGCTGACCTTTCCCCACCAGCCTGATGCCTGCTGGGCCAGCAAAGGCTCCCTTAGGGATTTTATCAGGATGGGGAACTTACTAATGCCTGGTAACTCATTAAACCCCAACTATCTGTTGTATGTATTCACCAAGAAATGTCAACTTGGTGAAAACCCAGCTAACCTGTGTGTACCTTGCTGGCAGAGCCTCTGGACACGTGGCAGGAGCTGGCAATGGTGAACCAGAGAGGGCCAGCTACACCCTGAAGAATGACAAAGGGAGCCCACAAATATGCATGACAGCAGATATGATTTCGCCTGTCTGCAGCTCTCTCTAAAGGCTACGATAGAGTGAGATACCAGCCTGTCCTGCCCAACAGCCACCAGACTGGGTCAGCCTGGAAGGGAAGCACTGATGGCATTTTCTAAAGTGGCACCATGCCTCCTTCATGCCATTGGAGAACAGTTACCAAAGCAGGGCTGGACTTCCAAGGCTCAAGCAAGAACTGAGCTATTGTAGACATTGCTTTTAATACTGATGAACATTAAAAAAAACCCCCAAAAAAACAAGACTCAAAAACGTGACCGATTTATCCTTCCAAAATGTAAGTAGTTATCACTTTCTCAATTAATTTTATTTTTACTTAATTGCAATTGTTAGTACTGTGTTCTGTGGTTTCACTTTATGTTGTATGAAAAGTTTTTCCTCTTGTTCATTCAAATCAGCTCCTAACTAACTTCACTGGAAACTCTTGCGCCAAGAGGGGAGATGCAAAGTCTTTCCATAATCACCGCTATTCGCAATGTTAACAACCTCCAGTGTATTCCTCCTAACATATCCTTTAACTTTGTATTTTTCCAAGACATAGTAAAAATACCTTTCAAATTATTATTTTTCTACTGTGAAGTTTTCTAAAGAAGGAAGAAAAGACTGCAGCCCATGATTATGGTACATTCTTTCTTTCATGATTCAGTTGTAGTTTAATGTGGTAACTTCTGATAACTGTTAATGAAATACTAAGATATTGTGCATAAAAAAAGGACATGTGTTTCAAGTCAGGTACAAACACATGCAGAAGGATTATTGGCCAGGACATTTTATTGTAAAAACACACATTTTGCTTACAACTTGGAGGCTTTCAAAAATAATCACGAATGTCATGAAAAAACATAACTGGGCTTTGTGTGATAAAGTGATGATTTCTAGGTGTATACAAATTGTTGTGAAATGTATCTGAAGAATACTTATATAGATATGCAGTGTTCTCAGTACTAACAAGAGATGCAGCCCTATCACCCATTAGTACTGGATGATGGGGCTTAGGAGTAGTACATTAGTCAAGGCACCTCCTTGAAAATGCATCAGATAGGCATGTAAGTTTCAGAAAAAGAAGTAAATATTCCAATTCTTGATGTTGACTGAAAAAAAATAAAAAGTTGCATTCTGAGTAGGAATCAAAGTGGTTTTTTATGAATTATCAGTACTTTATTGAAGGCTTAAACAAAAATTCAACATTGTTACCTTAGCTTGTAGCTGTAGACACCTATGAATTGCTGAAGTCATTCTCTATTGGTAGAATGATCTTTCTTTAGTGACCAGCTGAGAAAATATACTTTGTCTTTCACTTTCTCTGTTGATACTGCATAAAGATTAACTAGAAGATTATGTTCCACTCCCACCTAGTGGCAAACTAAACACGCACAGTATAATTATTTTTTTTGATGGCTAAAGGAACTTGTGTCGCCCTTCCTAGAACTCAGCTCTGATTTGCTTAAAATTATACAAGCAAAACAACTTCCAAATTAAAGCAAACCTGCCTGAGTCAGTAAAAATTAAAACTGAAAAGATGCTTCTGTAACTAGGCAGTTATTGTACCAAAGAAAATCAAGGCAAATTTAGGCCTTGGTTTTACGACTTAGCTTTATTTTTCACGTTTAATGTGTGCAGTTAATAACAGGATGAGACTGTAAGGTGTCAGGTCATGTACATTAAAAAAAAAAAAAAAGTGAATAGCAGTGTCTTTGGCTTTAAAATAGTCCAGATAGAGTCTGTCCCCAAGCAGGACCCCAAGCTAGCTGAGGCAGCCAGTGGCTGCCTGCATCCTTGCTGGATAGTCAAGTCCAGCTCAGACAGTAGGGGACAGGGGTTACCAAATACCATGGGACCAGAGTCAGCCACTTGGACTTGCACTGCCCTTAAGACATGATGGATGGGATTTAGCTCCAGGCTGATGCCTCAACATAGGAATCTATGATCTTGTCATTTGCCTGTGGAGTTGACATAAACTAGTTCTGCAGAGTCAGCTTTCATTAAAGACCATTCCTAACGCTGTGGCTGCAAAGCAAATCACTGGAGCTGTTTTCCCAGATAGCCTGATGCAACGTGAGGCTAGAACTGAGATTTGTAGACATGTTAATTAGCTTGTTTGATTAGCTGCATAATCTTGGAAGCACAGATTCATAAAATTATATGGGTGGGAGAGGCTCCAAGAAGTCATATAGTCCATTCCTGTGCCAAAATTCATCACCTCCTCTATCAGCAACATTCCTTGACAAATAGTAATACGGCCTTATCTTTAATACTCCAAAAGCTGGTTCTCCCACGTTCCTGCTACATCTTATTCCGTGCTTCTGTATCCTCAGTGTTAGAAGTATTTTCTAGTATCTAATCCGTGTCTTCTTTCTTGCGGTTGCAGCCCATTCATTTCTGTATTCCCTTTAGACAGCCCTGCCCCTGCCTTGGGATTTTCTTGAGTTGAGGTTGTTTTCCCTTCACACTGAACAACCTCTTTCCTCATAAATCAGGTTTTCTAGATATCTGACCATTCTGATTGCTGTCCTCTGTACTTTCTCAGAACTAACCAGTGTGGGTAGGCCAGATGGATAATTTAATACCTTTTATGGGTTATACTCCTGATGTTATGACCTAGTAAAATATAGAATTTATGTCAACAACATGACAGTATTGACTTCCATCCTCCTTATTATCCACTCAAATGCCAGCTATTTCTTTGCAGACCTACTGTCTAGTACAGTCTTGCGACTTATTATTCCTGTTTAAGTGTTGAGTTCTGTACTTTTCTTTGCTAGATCATAGGCAGTTCTAGAAAAAGTTTATTCAGTTTAACAATTACTTCAAATTTTAACTCTGTCATAAAGCTTATTTTCATCCTTTATTTATTTGGTTCTTAATTTGCAAATTTGATAGGAATATGGTTTTTTCCACAGTGGGTAATAGATAGCCCTATGTCTAAAATAACCCCATGGAAACATGTTTTCATTCAATTTCACTGTGAATCCATTATAATTTCTTTCTGAATAGTTTTTCAATTTCTTTTGCTCTTCTCCTACAGTAATTTAATTTGTAGCTCATTTATTAAAATTCTCTTTTCCAAATTCATCTCGGCGACAGCTACTATTTTTCCTCTACCCACAAAAGGAAACTATTCTAACTTAATATTTGTCCTTGACAAATCCACATTGGCTGTTACTTATTTCCTTGTTTTATGGATGCTTAGAGGCACTGGGTTCTTTGTTTCAGTGGCTTGGAGGAACTGAAGACAACTGGCTATTCTATATTTACTCTGGGTTTTGTCTCCTTTTAAAGTTGAGCGCTACAGTCTCCCTTTCAAGTTTTACGGTAACTCATCTGTCCTCCAAATGTGCTCAAAGATAGCTAACATCAAGTTGTTTAATGCACTAGGATAGTACTCATGAGGCCTGGCTGATTTGAAAAAAAGTTTTCTTGCTTAAATGCTTTCTAACCCATCTTTTCTCTATTCTAAAAAGTGACTTGTCACTCTCTTTGGTTCATTAGTTAATTGATTTGTGGGTTTGTGTGAAGACAAACACAGAAAGGCATTTGATCTTTCCTGCTGTCATCTGCCAATAGGGGTTTTTTCCAATGAAGCAACAGACTGACATTGTTCTTGGTCATCTTCTTTCTACTTGATATCCCTGCAGATGAATTTCTTGTTACCTTTGAAATCGCTTATCTGCCTGCATCTGCTCTTAATTTTTTATTTTTCCCTAGGAATTTCTGATTTTCCCCCTAATTGATCATGCAATTATTTTGTATACACCCCAATCAATCTGACCTAGTTTCTGTGGCTGTGTGCTTGTTACTTGTATTTGATATCATTGGAAAGACCATAAGATAGATAAAGTGATTTCTCATTGCAGCTCCTGTCCTTCCTCTGCACTGGAAATACTGAACTGGTCTAGGTTGTGACTAAAGGTATGGAAAGCTGGTGTGTTTATGAGGCCTATGCTGCTTTCATATGTTTTCAATGCATCAAAAGTACAACTTAACCAATTCCCACATGCTACAGCTTAGTTTTACATCCAGAATTCTGCAGTACAGTGATTGAAATTTTAAAGATGCCTTCTTACTAATTGAAAATACTATCAAGGATAAATTTAATTAGAGGGCTGTAGTGGCATTGTTGATTGATGTATTGTATTCAGTAAAAGCCTCTGTTCTGCTCTTCACTGAACTCAGAAGAATCTCAGATCTACTCTATTCTAATTCCAAGAGTCCAGGTCCTTTGATGTACAACTCACAGTGATTTTGCCACAGAGTACACAGGCACTGATTGTAATTTATCTTAACCAGCTTATGTTTCCAGCATATACTTCATCAAGGCATTAGAATACAGACAGAACCATTTAAAGGATCAGTGTCCTTGAAGATAAGATGCTCACTTTTTAAAGTGATATTCCATTCCTTTTCCAAAACCTTATACTGAAGATTTACTTCGAAGAGTTTGGTTAATGAGGTGAAAGGGAAACATACTTTTAGATGGATGAATAGTTGTTCTTAGCTTTCCTGAAATCAAAATATTTTCTTTTCTGATATGTTTTTTTATATTCTGATTTTTGATGATTAAGTTCAATTCAGATGTCGGCCCTTAAAAAAAGATAATACAAAGAATTTCTAAATCCTCATTTGGGTATGCAGATAGATGTAGCATCATGCAATTGAGGAGAACATTTAAGTTTTGCCTTGAAGACATTGGCTTTCTAGTATATTAATAGGCAAGCTGTTCAGTGAACAGAAAGGAACTTTATAATTCCTCAAGAAGTCTTTAGTGTTCACAAATAGTTCTCATCATACACGAGTCATGATGTTCTTGCTTTTTAGATTGTTGAAAATATGAAAACCAGCTATCTGATGCTTAAAGTGCCTTTGCTTCCCAGAGAGTATTCCTCTTACAAAGCTTTATTCTTCTTAATATCCTGCTTATCTACAGTGGAAGGATATGCAAAGGGTAACTTTTTACAGTCTATTTCATTGAGAGAAAAAAGCAGGTAAATTTTTGAATCCAAATATCCAATCTTCTACAACTACACAAAGAATATGAGAAATAAGAAACAAGACAGAAAAGAAAACCAGAAAAAACTTTCTTCAAAGATTTACTATGTTGCACCAGTAGGACTGTGACATCTTGTGCATTGAGTGAAGTTATCAGTAAGATGAACAGAGCAGCCAATCCACTACAGAAAAGTGAGATACCAGAAGCTATCAGTACTCCTCCAGAAATTCACTTCATGCAGCAGAACGCTGGGAGCAAACCCTTTCTCCACATCCTTTCCTAAGCTTGACTATCTGAGGTAGCCTGCAGGTTTTATATGAAAAATCTTCCATGCCATGGGTTATCATGCTTCAGAGCCATAATGTATTTTCCACATTCAGCATCTGTTTTCATCAAGTTTCCTGGTGGATCTTGGGAGGTCATCTTCAGCTGTTCTTTTTATCTTGAATCTGAGCTCAGCTGAACACCATTGCCTCTTGGCACTGTGATAGCAGAACACCTTAACTTTGGGCATAGGAGCCTGTGGAAACCTCCTAAGCTTCTACTAGGGTTCTGGAAGGAGGAACCAAATGTTATTTTTCTTTTATCTAAAACTTTTGTTTTAGTAAAAAGGCAAGAATTCATCTGCAAGTGAAGAGGTGCCAAAGTTTATCCTTAAGTGAAAGCCAGCAGCAGCCAGCAACATGCCCTTCCCAGTTTCATGTATCTGCTTTTAAAAAAAAGTGTATGTGAATTTTGAGTGAATTTTGTTAAGCACTCTATGCCATGTGGAACAGAAAGAATACTAAATGATGAAAAGTAGGTTCTGCTAATGCACTGGAGACACATTTTGATTTGAAAACAGCTTGGGAGGTCTATCAGAATTTCTTAGAAGAAAAAAAAAGTGTTCTGTTCTTGATAATTAAATGAAATGGTTTGTTTTGCCAGTTGCCCATGTGGTATCAGTTGTGAGAGACTGTTAAAGTAATAATTCTTGTCTTGAGGTAATGAAAAAAATTATGTTCTCACTGCGCTTTCATGTGGAAGGGAATGGCACAGAATCACTCTCGCAGGCCCCAGGAGTCATCTCTGAAATCAGAAGGATTTTAGGGTGGTTAGATGAACCTGCTTTTCTGTAAAACATTTGAATCTAGGATTCAGAAATCAATCAAAATTTTTGATTGTTTGTTCTTAATGAAGGTTGACAAAGTAAACTAGATTTCCCAGAGGCAAATTAAGATGGGGAATAGGGTGAGGTCCTTTTCAGCTCTTTACAAATAGAATCCAAAAACTGCAGTGGTTCACTTTGGATGCTAATTTGGGTAAAATGAGGGAAAATTAGGTGAAGTGGAAGAGTAAGGGCATTTACAAAATACCTCATATCACAGGTCCATTGAAGCTGTGAATGAATCAGCTGGAGATGGCAGAACTGTACAAAAACTTTCTGTACTAGTTGACTGCAGGTTGTGTGTGAGGGTGGTGGAAAAATGGGGAGAGATTGAGAATGAAAATGTGATTTCAGAGCCCATCAAGCGAAGTATTTCACATAGTGATGAAGCATGTGCCACTGGTGATGCTGCTGTGGCACCTCTGCATTTGTGTGCAGCTCTGGTTACCTGAGTCCAAGATAGTTTTGAATGGCCCACACTCTATAAAGATGAGTGGAAACTGTTATGAAACACTAGCTCATGTTTCATAAAAAGAAATTGAGAAAGCTTTCCTTGCTTAGTCTGCTTAAACAATCTGAGAGAGGAGCAAACTGGTGTGAAAAATTGTATTTAGAGAGTATTATCCTTGTTACCCTGCCTGCAGGGAAGGGGCAGCACTGAGGGTTCAACATCATATGTCTTGGTGAGTTTTGCCTCTGCCCTTTGACTAAAGTCTCAGATGCTGAGATGGGATATACTTATTAAATTTGCCAATAACTGAAACCTAAGAGAAATTACCATGCTGGCAACTGGAGAAACAATTTGAAAACCAGGCAATCCATGGAACTGTGGGTTTATTTTCCATACCTTTATCTTCCCTGCACATTATGTGAGCATAACCTTCCCCTCATTCCCTCTTCCCTATCTTAAGGTGTAATTTCCCATCACCATGTATTATTTCCCATCTCCACAGCGGGGCTGGTTCTTCCCCATGTTCCCTGTCTCTGAGCTGGGTAAGGGGCTGTGGGCAATGACTCTAGCCCTGAACTAGCTCAGACTGAGGGGCCAGCTGGCAGACCAGGCAAAATAAATGCCCGGTGAGTTCATACACTGCAGCCTGGACCTCTGCAGGGGATGTAATTTCTATCTTCTCCCTCTATCTGGTCATTGATTTTCACACAACTTGAAAGAACTTAAATCCTTTGCAGCTTTTCAACTAAATCAGTTACAGTGGCAAATGACTTCTAAGAAAATTGAAGGAAATAAGAAAAAGTATTAGGTAAACAGATAAAGCAGCTGCCTAAAGGTATACATTTTGTTTTCTCTCAGGCATCAGGTCGAAAATAGGAAGCAGTTCAGTTTGCAGTAACTCCTGAAATGAGATAAGGAATAATTGCCATATAGCAGCTCTTTAGAAAATGATACAGGGGTTAATATAACCATGATTCAAAGATTTAGACATTATATGAGTACATGTATGAAAAAGAGTAGAATATTTCAAAGCTTCTCAGTGTGGTTGTGATATCGTGTCTGTTCTTGAACACCACAGCTCATTTTTATGTGGGCCAGCTGGAAACAGTTTATAATGGCTAGTTGTCTCAAAAGTGTGATTTAGGAGAAGAAATTGAACGCATTTGTATGATTTACTCTATAAAAAAGGAGGGAAGCATACTAACAGTCTTCAAAGGTTGCGTGTAAAAGGAAGTTTTCTGTGCAGGTTTCCATGTCAATAGTGGATGAGACAAGAAGAAACAGACCTAATTTTTCAGGACAGGAAGATGCAGCTTAGACATTAACTAAAATTATCTCTAATAGTGTCTGGAGCAGGTTGCCTAAATATGCTTTTTATTCACTAGTACTGGAGACCTTAAGTTGATGATAAGGCAGGTATTTTTCAGGGATGAATACAGATATATAGTGATGATCACCTTGGGGCACAGAAATGGCTTACATGATTTCTTGATTTTTTTTCCAGCTTTATTATGCTAAGACTCCATGTTTGATCTCTGTGAATGCCTAGGAATGAGGAAGAATTATTTACATTAAGGAACACTGTTGATAAAAAAGCCTATGAATTCTGGCTATACATCAATTATTCTGAAAATTAGAAGAAAGCTTCCAACCACCTAGGGACAGTTTTTCATATCTAATTGACTCTGATCAGGAATATGAACAGTTTAGAAAGGTATGCTTCATGTTTTCTTCTGATTCCAGGGGACTTGGCTCAAAGATATAGAAAGACCCTTCTGGTAATCTTATATATTTTGGGAAGATCTTGTCTTCCCAAAAGAAGGTAACTGAGTGCTTTAAGCCCACAGGAGTCCTGCTATGGCTTGTGAATAAGGCAAGTGAATCCGACTCAGAGTAGTGTCAAACTCGCCTCTCCTTTTAGGGTGCTTCTCAGTACATTGTGTTCCAAACCTTTATTTTATCAGCTTTTACCTTTTTCTGACATTCCAGTTCAATACCTAGGGGTTTATAATCCTTGCAATGACAGTGAAGCATCACAAACACTGGATGGTGGCATTGCAGAATGAATCAGGCATGCAAAACAAGCAGCATCTATTTATACACACAAATATCCCAGTAAACAAGGAAAATATTTGCAGAGTCAAATATGTTGTAAAATTCTCTGTACATAATTTGCTTTTGGAAAAAGTGTTGTAACTATTATGTAAGCTTGTCCAGTACTTCAGATTTTCTTCTAAGTAAAAAGATTAACAATTCTGGGGAAAAAAAAAAAAAGCAGTATAATTTATGGCACTTGTTCTCACATAATAATCCTTGATTACTTTAAGAATAAGCCTATGCAACAAACTGTATAGAGCAGACAAGTTTTATAAGACAGTTAATCCCGCAAGGATGAAAGGCAGAAATAAATATGTGGCGGATTTCTTTAATTTTCATTTAATTTAATGCAGTTGCTGTTTTACTTAAGCTCTGAGAAGCAATGAGTACTTGCATGTTCAGATGGGATACCCATCCTCTGTGACCTCATCTCAGCCTAGGAGGTGGCAAGGTACCTGCCAATTAGGGGCAGGCAATATGCATGCATGTTCTTTCAAAGAGTTTCACTGATGAGATAAAATGGTTTATACTATTTTTTCTGAAAAAAAAGTGCAAGGATCTCTTCCTGTGGAACCAGACTCAAAGATGGTAACAGCTGCCAGATTTTCCTTTGTATTGTGTGAATAAATTTCCCGGTGCTTCAAGTTGGTCCTTTATAGCTGGATATAGCAGAGACCCTTGTTGATACAGATTGTCTCAAATACCAGCTTCCTAGCTCACTCTCAAGAAACCAGTCCTCTCTAAAATAAGACCTGAGAAGAATTGGTTCAGGCTGACCTGCATACTGCTGTTTGGCAGCATGGACCTGCCTCTGCCAAATCTGTGCTCCTCTGCTGGAGGATGCCATCCGTCAGCACTGTCATCATCTTTGGCTGCCACTGCCCAGCTCTCCCATGTCTACCTCTGCCATACCCCAGGGTTTGCAGCACTCCTTCTCAATGAAAATGCCAGCCTGGAGGGTGTCACCCTGTCACCCTGTTATCTGAGATACTTTGAAACAAAAGCAATGCAATCCCAGACCATTCTTACTGGGCATGATGGGGGCATCGCTGTGCTGCTTTGAGGAGTTCTGGAGCCAAGAGTGGCACTGGATGGATGAAACCTGTCAGCTTTTTGGGGGCTGAGCAGGGTGGACTCAGCCCTTCTGCACGACTTGGCCATTAAGGTGTTGGTGGACGTAACCACTCCAAATACTCCTACAAGGTGCAGTCAGGTGCAGAGCGGATTTTCAGAGCTCTGATTTTTTGTCAAAGGCACCCACAGAAGCAGCTAGGCTGGATTTCAGTCCTTTTGTAGATTCAACTCTCCTATCTATTTTACTAGTTTTGAGACTGTCTTTTTTCCCATTGTGGGATAGCAAGTTGCTTTCCACTTTAAAAGGGACTAAGCCCCGTGGGACAAATGTTTATTAGTAATATGCAAAAGCGTATTTCAAGCTCCAGCTTGTTGAAAAATGAATCACTGTTGCCTAGAATGACTTCAAATTCTTTAATACAATAAAACAAATGATCCAACGCCTGAATACCCCAGTCTGAGTCTGGGATATACTAAGTTCAGGCTCAGACCTTGGATGAAAACAGTGTGGAGAGATAGAGAGAGAAAAATAACAAATGCTGTCTTGCTTAAATCTCCCTGAAATGAAATGCTTGTGCATCTTGAAGACCAGTTTTGTGTCAGTCAGTGAGAAAGTACTCATTAAATGTACATTTGAGCAATTTCTCCTTTCTGTTTGGGATGCGGCTCAGAGACACTAGATGGCAGCTTTTGTTTGCTGTGTGCACAGGGCCAGAAATAGGGCCTATCTGAATGCTGGTGAAATCTGGCAATTATTTTTGAAGCAACTGGTGCATCCATATGGATCCTTGCTGACGAAGGAGACAGAAATATCCTGGTGCTCTATATCCGAAAAATGGGGAGGACAGAGCACCTATTAACTACCTAGTTTCTTCTTTTTACATCTTCTCTGCATTGTAGCCAGTGGGCATTGAAACACCCCGTTAGGTTAAAGAGCAGGCTGGGAATGGTTGTTTTCATGATGGATTTTAAGGAAATCGTTTTCAGGAAAGCTGGACATGATACAGGCAGCTAGGGTGGGATTTAGGCCAATAGGATATAACCTATCACAGTGTGAAACCATAGTGTATGGATATATGAGTCTATAGAACTCTTTAACTGCTTTGTCACTGACATCTGGTGTCATTCAGGTTGCCACAAAGGATCCCACATGAAGTCCAGTCACTGCTTCTAGAAGGCTCAGCCTCCGGGTCTGTGTCTGGGATGCCTCTGCACTGGGTGGGTGACTGCACCAAGCTCCCATCACCAGTGGTGGAGATGTGGTGAGTCAAGGCAGGGAAGCTGCTCACCTTGCATGAACACAGATGCCTGTCAGGCCAAGCTCTCTTCACCCTCCATTGACTGTACTGGCTGGATCGCTGTTGCGCAGGCACCCAGCCCCTACCCAGATACCTGAATTTGGATGACCACAAGAGGAGGTGAACCCCAGACCTAATGAGCAAGTGCAAGCTGTATTTGTGTCCTACTGGTCATAGGCATGTGTAAACTGGTGACCCCACACGGTAACCAAGGGTGTGGGATGTGTAGCCTCCTGAACCCAGCAAGGGATCATGAGGAACCAGCGTTGTTTGCCAGTGACATGAAAGAACATAAATGTAAACACTACAATGGCACCTTGTAGGAAGAAATTTTAGTTCATGACAAAGCTATTTTTATTTAATTCAGTGATGAGAAATATCTGACTGTTCTTTGGAACAAGTTTCTCCAGGCATGCATCCTTTAGAGAGAATTCTACCAAATATTTTGGTAAAAATCTGCCTTGAGCTAATCGTGCAATTTCTGCTCTGTGTTTATCATGGTGCAACCCCTCATTCTCATCATCCACAAGCAGGGGGATTGTGACTCTGCTATTCTGCAAGGCTTCTCAGGCACAGACCACTAAGACTCCCTAAATCATCAGTTCCGTGTCCTGACATCAAAAGTCCTTATCTGATTGATGTTTAATCCGTAAAGATCCGCAAGATTCTTGTTCCCCACAGAGTAGATACTAGAAACCATAAAACATCTCCTTTGCCCCATTGAAAGTTTACTTTTAGTACAAAATCTGAAGTACTAGAAATTCAATGAAAGGTCACAGAAATGATCAAGGAAAGATCTAGGGCTAGAACCAATGACTTTGCCCGTTACAACAGGGGCAGATTTGTGAGCAGTAAAAGCCCAGAAGTTGCTGGGAATTGAGCTATGTCAGTGTTGGAGAAAAGAAATTACCCTCTCGCCTACTGGTGTTGTCCTGGGAAGAAATTCTTTCCTACCTCTGGATCTGGTGATCTGTCCAAGCCTGAGCTAGTCATCAAGACACATAAACTTGCTAGAAGTTTTCAGCACTGTCTCTACTCTGCCTGTCATCCTATTTCTGAAGCTTGACCATGTCTCCTGCTTTAAAGGGAGGAGAAAAAATACTAAGAAATAAAGTTATACGTTAGCAAGAGAAAAAAAATCACTTTCCTGCCCACTGCAAGCAACTAGTGAAGATCCTGAAGCCAGGATCTAATTAGAAACAGTGTAAAAATCATGCAAATTTGCTCTGTCAAAAATAGCCTTTCATTCTCCTGTTAGGGCCCTTGAAATTCTTGTATTCACTCCCACAATCTCTATCTGACATGCATTAAATATAAATAAAATAAATCTACTCTATTAACTTTATCAAATAAGCTGGTCATTTTTCAGGGGGAAAAAAAAATGTTGTAACATACAAGTTGCATAGCCTCACCCAACCTGGCATTGAACATTTCTAGAGGCATCTACAACTTCTCTGGGCAACCTGTTCCAGTGCCTCACCACCCTCACAGTAAGGAATTTCTTCCTAATATCTAATCTAAACCTCCCCTCTTTCTGTTTGAAGCCACCATCCCTTCTCCCATTACTGCATGTCCTTGCAGGCCCCCTTTATGTACTGGAAGGTGCTATAAGGTCTCTCCGGTGTCTTCCCTTCTCCAGGCTGAATAACCCCAACTCTCTCAGCTTGTCTTCACAGGAGAGGTGCTCCAGATCTCTGATCATCTTTGTGACCGNGAAAAAAAAATGTTGTAACATACAAGTTGCATAGCCTCACCCAACCTGGCATTGAACATTTCTAGAGGCATCTACAACTTCTCTGGGCAACCTGTTCCAGTGCCTCACCACCCTCACAGTAAGGAATTTCTTCCTAATATCTAATCTAAACCTCCCCTCTTTCTGTTTGAAGCCACCATCCCTTCTCCCATTACTGCATGTCCTTGCAGGCCCCCTTTATGTACTGGAAGGTGCTATAAGGTCTCTCCGGTGTCTTCCCTTCTCCAGGCTGAATAACCCCAACTCTCTCAGCTTGTCTTCACAGGAGAGGTGCTCCAGATCTCTGATCATCTTTGTGACCGTCTGGACTCATTCCAACAGATCCACATCCTCCTTCTGTTGGTGGCCCCAAGAGCTAGATGCAGCACTCCAGGAAGGGTCTTACAAGGAGAAGTATCACCTCCCTCCACCTGCTGTTTTTGGTACAGCCCAGGATAAGGTTTTTGTATCGGGTAGAAACATCCCTTGGCCAAAGTACCCTCACCTGCTCTGCTCTGCAGACACACAGAGCAAGCCTTTGATTTCTCAGCTGTTTGAACCAAAGTACTTGACACACAGCTCCTGGTGGCATCCTCTTTAGTAAGTTAATGTGGCTGAAGAACTCACTGAATAATTTATTGTGTTTTCAGGACCTCACTAGCCAGGCCAATTAATATTTAGTGAAAATCATATTCCTGGGTTTGAAAGGCAGAATATTGTCAGGGAATGAGTGGCTGTGGTCAACAAGGACCACATGTCTCTTACAGATGCTTACCCAGTGGGTCAGCAGGAAAAGGCTGATCATTCCAGGGACTGGCATGGATGGAAAGCTATTTGTGGTAGATATTAAGACAAGTACTAAAGTTCAGACCCCTGTGTCACATCTCAATGGGTCTCCAGTGTGAGAGACCCAGTTACAAGGTGTGCTGCAGGACATTTGCACAGCAAAGATTGGATGAACGGGATGTCTATCTCCAACAAAGAAAGCTGCTGTATCTTACACACCACTTTCCCTTTTCTTCAGTAAAGGGAATGATGAAATAAAAATGATGAAAAATGAGTAGAGAATTTACACTGAGGAGAAAGATGCTGGATATGAATGTATCTGCAATGCTCAGTCTCACCCTTGGGAGCCTTCTCACAATCCTGTTTTCAGTGGTGATGCTTCCCTTCAGTTCCTTATTTCTCTCCTTGCTTCTCATGTTGCATTTTACATTGAAAATATATTGTACCTGTGTGAGGAATTAAAATCTGTGTTTCAAGTAGATGACAAATTAGCAGAATTGGGTTGCAGAATTGCAGTTTAATATTTTAAGAATTTGATTATTTTAAGAGTTTGATTAATCAACATGCAGTCAGTAGATGAACCCAGCAAAGAGCACTGGGACAGTATCTTGGTGAGATATCAAAGGCTGACCTGGAATTGCTTGTTCTTTTCCTAATACTATCAGGCTTCTCATGTTGAAAATTGTAATAATAATTGTAATAGCTTCTGTAATCATGTCTCATGCCTCTAGAAAAGGAAACATTAAGAAAAAGATATTAAAAGTGAGTTATTAAGGGAAAAAGGCAATCCACCAATCTCTGCAAAAGTAAATTATGTCTCACTAATCGATTAGAATTTTTATAATCTGTAAATAATTCAATGTAAAACTGTAAAGCAGTGTAAAAGAAATTAAAAAATAGTGAATTTTGATTTTCAAAAGGTGAGTGAAAAGATTCCTTAGAATAAGGTGTAAAACATCTCTTGTTTCTGTTCAGGGAAGCGATGTATTGTCTGGGAACAAAAGCCAAAAAATAGAAAACAAAGAATCAGACGAATCCATTTCCAATAAAGCAAAATATTAAGAGTACTCTAGTACTGATCTCTTGAATAATATTCTTGGAGCCTGTCATGAGCAGGAAAGGTTGTTTATAGCTCTGGAGAACTGAACAAGAGTGAACAAAATGACAGGTGGAGCTCAGTGTCAAAAAAAGCAAAATATTATTAA
This sequence comes from Sclerurus mexicanus, assembly GCA_013396755.1. NCBI lineage: Eukaryota > Metazoa > Chordata > Aves > Passeriformes > Furnariidae > Sclerurus > Sclerurus mexicanus. The sequence continues at coordinate 262,802 of VWZF01003562.1, read as the reverse complement.
TTGGAGATAGAAACATAATTTACTCATTAACCTTACACCATTCTTCCTGTGTCAGGTTAGGAAGGGGATTTGGATATGGTGGTGCACAACTGTGTATAGCCACAGTCCAAAGAATTGAACAAGTTCATGGGCAGTAAAGGTATGGAAAAAGAAGGCAGTGTTTTATGTGTTTGGCAGTGTGACTGTGTGGGGATGACCAAGTGCAGGACTGGGTGCTCACAGTTTCAAGAGGCAATGCAGATCTATGTCAGCTTCAGCACAGGGTGGGAACTCAAGAATAAGGTAAAATCAATGGTTTAGACAATGGCAAATGCAGTTAATTGGACTTTGTTCACTTCTAATTTAGATATTTCAGTATGTATCTGGCTATTACTTCTCCAGCCTGGAACACCAAACATCTGGGCTTATCCACTTTTTCAGTCATTGAGTCTCACAGAGAAAAAATTACAAAGTGATAGAAGGGAATCTCATTGCCACAGAAAGAATAATTAGACCGTAAAAATCATTAACCCAGAGTTGTGTTTGCCATTAATACTCTATCAAATGTTGATTGTGTGACTAAACTGCAGAGTAAAAGACCAGCTGTAAACACTGCCCAGCAATATAAACAAGGTCATTGTTGTTGTGAAAGAAAACATGACATGGATGAAAATTATTCAGAAGGTACTTTCATCTATAAGTGAAAAAACCGAGCAAGTTTTTAGGCATAATTCATAGAATAGCTTGTCTTAATTTTCTGGTACAAAAATGATTAAGAAATTAGTGCCTGTTAAGAAATAAAATGAAAGACACATTTCAAAGATTCAGAAGCTGTTTGTGCACATTGAGCTCACCTTAATACATTTTGGAAGCAGTAGCATTTTGCTTGGCATGAACATGCCTGCCAAGTACAGCCACATGAAATACCTGCTTTCTGCTATCCAGTAGTCTCCATTCAACTTTCTTCAATGTTGTCATGGCAATAAGATTGTTTTTGACACTGTCGTTAATGAACACTGAGGGTGAGAAAGGTACTTCTCCAACAAAGAGTGACTCCACCACAAAGCAAATTAAATTCCTCTGACAACGTATATATTGAGAGTGAGTTCGCATGTCACTGGAGCTTTTAGGATCTTATTGATGACTTTGTGTCTGCCAAAAGTCATAAAGAACTGCTGTTGTAACAGGTTTATGTTTATAGACAGTATTTGCCTGCATAGTTTGATTGCCCTAATGCTGATATATTCTGTCATTTTACCTTGACAGTTGTATTTGCTATTACTCCTCTGTCAGTGAGTTAATGAAGGTGTGTGTGTCAGTAATCATTTCTTATCTTCAAGGAGGTATAATGTATATGCCATAAACACATAACTACATGACAACTGATTACACTACAGTTAAGTGATAAGAGCAGTTGACAGGAGTAGTTGAGGCTCGGAAAATAGGCATAGGCCAACACCTTCTCCTGGGTGATAAAAGCTGAAATAAAAGTGGACCAAGCCACATGTAGATAGGACCTTTTACAGTTAGTTTTCTGCCTGTTCTAAAAAGGACCTACCATCTGCAGAAGTTTTAAGAGGTATCAAGATAACTTCTTTAAAGACCATACATTCATGTGCATGGTGCTTTACATCGAGAGAAGATCATCACCCTGGTGCGAGTAGTCGCCTGATTGCAAACCTGTAGCGCTGTCAACTCAGAGCTTATTGGCTGCATAACAATATGAGAATCTTATTTCTCCTAAATTAAGGGCGTGGCATCAGTCTGTAGTCTTAATTTTTCTGGAAAACAGAGGGAATGACGTGAGCTGTAACAGACAGCCTGACTTGCCACGATCATTCCTGGAAATGGCATGCGGGAGATGGAGGTGATGGATGCTGTAGGTTTAGATAAGGGGATCCTCCTCCCACCCCAGTCTCCCTGCAAGAGGCTGTTGGAGAAACTGGCTTTGCAGGACACTAAGGAAGTTTTCTCATGCTGTGTAAGCAGCTGGCCCTCTCTGTTTTTACACACACAGCACTTTTTCTGTCTTAAATGACTGCATACGTCTGCTTAGGGCCAGCCTATCTTGCAGGCAGTCACCATCCTTCCAGCTGAATCTCCTGTGCCTACAAGCCAAAAAGAGGAACCTTATCCTGCCCTGACAGAGCACACGACGACATTCTGTGCATTACTACTGCACAATGGGGCAAGAGCTTCAGGCCTTTGTGCCTGTAGATCTTGTCTTTTATAACCTAGCTTGATCTAAAACATCACCATGCAAAGTTTTTTATTTCCCAGTCACAGAAAAATCGTTAAAGCTGTAGGAAAATGTAATCCTGGAGGTATTTCTGAGATTATTGGCCAGTAGGGTACATGGAGCCATGCTTTGGGCAGCTGTAAATTCATAACATACTAAAAACTCCAATGACATGTGAACACACTCGCAACAGACATGCTCTCATAACAAATCCTGGTGCTTTGAAGTCCTTGTTACTTGGACAAGTAACTTGGACCAGTTTATCACAAGTACTGTGATAAACAAACAGCCAATTTGAGTTTGTTATGGCACAGCCATAGCAAACATCTGGACAATGACCTTAACAACATGCCTTAACCCTTGTTCAGCCCTTACCTGCTTAGGCAGTTGGACTAGATAATTGTCATAGGCCCCTTAAAACAGAAATATTCTAGTCTAGTCTAGTCTAGACTAGTCTATTCTAGCATGGGTTTACTGGGGGAAAACAAATGATAGAACTAAACACAAGCGCACTCGTTCATCTTGGACAGTTTTGAGGCACCATGATGAGACAGAAAGCGGAAGACTGTGACTGCTGCCAGGCTTCACCACCACTGTAGGCAGTCGAGTGATGAGTGAGGTATGTGCTGAGATGTTAGGGTAGCTGAAGGTCTTGGAAGGCACATGGGAGACATGTGAATGACTTGGATAGTTGTCTATGATAAACTATGTGAACCTCTTGGTTAGTTATCTGGCTGCCAAATCCTGGGCAGTGTAGACAAGGGGCATCCACCATGGATCAACCTGAGAGATGTCACAGTCACAAATACTAAAGTGTCCTGCACCAGCAACAAAACTTTTCCATATTTTTTTCAAACACAGTTCAGCTCTTCCACCATCTACTCCTATACAACACAGGCCCATCTGGAGTTCTCACTGTTCTGCTGTGAACCAGATCTGCTGAGGGTTGTCCAAGGGTCAGGTGTATAGGTACTGTTTCATCCTTCTTCAGTCATATTGTGCAGAGTCTTCAAAAGTTTGGATGTTCTGCCTTAAAGCAGCTTCATGGTATTGCAACTGGTGCTTGGAAAAAAATTAAAAGCAGCTAAGCCATGGATTCAAGGTGCAATGTAACAAAGTGCAATCCACCCAGCTTTAAAAAGCTTCACTCAGCTTAGCTAAATATCTGGATAGAAAGCAACTCTGCACTGATAACTAGATACTGCCCCTGGAAATTCCTTTTGTTAGAATATCTAACGCAGTGTACCTTATGTGGGCTTATGGATGTATCTCAAAAGAATTTAAATACCCTTGGATGCATTTCTATAACTTAAAAATGTGTAGATAAAGAGTGCACAGTATCTAACTAAATAATGTCATTGCAGACATCAAGAATAAATTCTCATTGTTAAAGAAATATCATGACTCATAACTAGAGTTGCTTTTCAATTATGTGCTTAAGGGCTAGAGAGTACAAAAGACATGCTCATGACACACTCCAAATTCACGTTGCTTTTTCATTTTATTTTTGATTGAACACACCAACCTCAGAAAAACTATGCTAATCTCTTCCACTGGAACTGATCTGCCCTCAGTCTTTGTGTGTGGCTGACACTGCTGGTAACCCCCATTTCAAAAAATAAACATGTTATCAGCACACACAGGAGGAGGCATCTGAAATCTCATCTTTGTCTTTCTTATTTGGTCTTCCATTCAGATTGTTTTACTCATACAGAGACTCACCCCTTTTAACGACCTTGCAGGAACAGCTAAAATGCTCTGTCACGTGCTTCTTATGTAAGTAAGGCTCCATTTAATAACTTGCTTCCACCCTGAGTGCAAGTGGAGAAATTCAGCATGAAAAATGGTGAGAGAAGACAAAACACATTATGTAGTTCTGATTTTGTTCTCTGGATTCATTGTACCAGCAAGCCCACCCTGATGCTAATTTGCTGTTTCTTTGGCATGTGAAAAAGTATATGAACTGAAAAGTAAATAACAAATCCAGTACCTGTTTTCAGTTTTATTTATGGAGACTATGTTTGTTCTTTATGACAGGAATGGCTTTTTATAGACCAAATTTATACTTCTGAATTCAAATCCAGAAGGATGGAGAAGAAAGTAAAAAGAAAGATCATGCAAGAAAACAAAATTTTCTCTTGAAGCCTCACATATTATAGAAGCTTATATTTTAATAGAATGATAAAATCAAGTAAGACAGGGTGCTCCACATATTACCTACCATCAGGACTTCAGCAGTGAATGTTCAAGAGAGCAGGTAATAGAGGTTAACAACCCTACAGAAAAAGTTTTGGGTATGCTGCAGACAACAAGCTGAACTTTACGTGACAATGTACAACTGCTAAATGAACAATATCCCATCCAAATATCTGAACAGGAGCATAGTCTGCAAAATATGTGAAATAATCCCCTCCTCAGGACTGAAAAGGCCTCAGAAGTGCCCACCTTGTGGCATATATGGAATCTCTGGGAACCATGTATCTTGAAGGATCGTGGTCTCACAAGGACCCAGTGTAGGTAGTGCAGGGGAGAGGAACAGGCACGGCCAGGACTTGAGAAAACTTGAAATGGTCTCATTCAGCCCAGAGCTGGAAAGGTACATGGGATGGACCCTTGAGTTACCTCCAAGGTCAGGTTTGGAGCACCTAGAAAGAGACAAGGAAAAAGCACCTGTGGCCTATAGCCTGCTTCTCCTGAGACATTTTCTTTGTTTTCTGTCAGATAGACCTCTGGTCATTTATAAACTGGAATGTGACTGAGAAGGTGGCATCAGAGGGCCCATCGTGCTGTGGCCTGGCAATGGCTGTCCCCATGACTACCAGAAGAGCTCAGTCTTCCACGGTGCATCTGTCATGCCTACGCCCACTGTCCTCCCGCACAACCCATCACAGATAAGCTTCTTCTTGACTGAAGCCTTGCAAATCTTGACAGCAACTTAAAAATCCCAAGAACGGTGAAAGAATAAATTAAGGTGGTTTATTTTTTGGTTTACCAGTGTTATAGGCAATGTCTGTACTGTCAGCTCAGGGCATGTAAGGCCAGTGCAGACATGTTCTCACTTAGATACCAATTTTTCTATCTTTTATCCATCATGACAAGATGGTTCCTGGGTCCATTTTTTTTAAAAAGGTAGTCAGGGTTCATAAGGACTTCAAATCTGCAGTTTCATGACTTGAATATTCTCTATCTAAAGTCCCCAGGTGCTGTATTCTGCATGTTTCATTTAAGTTCTCCCACTGGCTTCAATCTGAACGGTACCAACCCTCAACTCACCAAATAGGACACTTATGAGTTCAAGGTCATTCTTATTCAATAAAAGTCCCACTCTACACTAAACTACATCCTATGCTTGAGAATTTTGTTGAATGTGAAGAAATTTTGAAACTGACACCTTTTCAGAAACAGCCTCCGGCTACAGAGAAACAAATTGCTTTGTGTGTTGACTGTATTTTTGTATCCCTCATTTAAACTTCAGTTTATTTCTTTATCTGCCCTCAGGTTTGAACCTTTCAGAGTAGAGATCGTGTTTGCTTGAAGGGGCCTTGCACAGAGCTACTAAAGGTGCACAACAGTGCAAGTGCAACAGCAGCAATAGCTTTAACTAAACACAACGAAAGTGCTTTTTATCCTGCTTTTAAAAATGTCATAGAAATAGAAAAGAATGAGAGATTGACCACATAATGGGAAAGGGCAAACCATTAATCGTATCTTTGAAGTTATTTTAATACTTTAACAAAAACCTGTCTTGAATAAGAAAATTTGACTATGTACAATTAGGAAGCAACGTAAATCTCCTAAGGAAAGAGCCAGGTTGAAAAAAACCAGTATGATATGAGTCAGAGAGATTTAATTTATGCAAATCATCAAGACCAGATTATAGTATCCTAAATTATAAATGGAAGTACTTAATGAGTTTATTGAATCCCTGAATGATTTTGAACTGTTCTGGTAGTAGAGAAAGGTAGTGAGCACTGGGCAGGAGCATGGGTGTTGTCTACATTCACGTGTATCTGAGAGATCGAGGCTGTTGCACTGCTGGTAGTCAGACAGTGGATGTGCTCTTTTTTTGAAGTTTATCTTCTTTAAGTGATGTGTCATTTTCTCATAGACAGGGATAAAGTCAGTGGGGGTACTGAGGCAGGAACTTTCTAAGAAGAAAACCTGAAGCTCTTAAACCCCAGCCTTTTGAAGAGATATAAGGAAGTCAGTTATTGCTGTACCCTTGCAGGACTCCAGAGAGACCGATACATGTGAAATGAAGGATTGCAGACACAGGTGGACCACTAAGAGGCATGAAAAAGCCCTCCTGAGCTCTTCCAAACCAGCATCTTATATGCCATGCCAATGCCAACAGAGCTTGCTGGTATTGGTGTTGGTGAGACACTGGAAGAGGTTGCCAAGAGAAGTTCTGGATGCCTCATCCCTGGAAGCATTCAAGGCCAGGTTGGATGGAGCTATGAGCAACCTAGTGTAGTCTAAATTGTCCCTGCCCATGGCAGGTGGCCTGAAGCTAGGTGATCTTTAAGGTGGCTTCCAAAGCAGGCCATTCTATGATTTGATGACTATTATTTCTGAGGCAGTAATTTATACCTCTTGTTCCTCTGTAGCATCTGTCACCAGCAGAGCATTTGTGAGGTGGAAGGGATACATGTAACAAGTATCCATAACCATAAACAAAACCTTTTGTTGTAGGTTTTGAGGGCAGAAGCTCTTGGGGAAGGCCACTTGACTTGATAAAACTCTTCTACAGGCAGGACAGTAAGACAGAGGGCAAAACTCCCGTATCTTCCCCATCATAGCAGTCAGTGTTCCTTTATTTAGGCTGGCACGTTGTTCTCTATTGCTAGAGTCTGTGCGCATGGAGGCTCACTCTACAGTGGTATGTTTCTGATTCATTATATAAGTGATAGTGACTAATGTCATTTTGCATATCATCAAGGGATTAAACACAATCCACTTAATGCACACAAGAAACTCCACTATAAAATTGCATTCGTGATTGTCGCTGATGACAAATGTTGGCTTCTAGTGTCAGACAAATCTGAGGGCTTCCTGGAGGCCTGCCTATTGCCTTGAAACACCCAATTAATTAACATTTTGCCTACAATAAGCAGTTCACAAAAGTAAGCATCAGACAGGCATTACTGTTAAATAAATTACTGTTCCTCCTTTGTACCTCACTGTGTTACAAAAATAAATCTGCACATTTCTCTTTTCAGAGCAGTAGTCTTTTAAAACTCTATTAGTGTGAAAGTACCTAAAATCCAGAACAAAGATAGTTAAAAATGTCGGTGTCAAATACAGCAAAATGCACCACCAGTGTCTGAGTGCCATGTTCTTTCCAATATTGACTGGTGTCAAAGGACTGAAGCATCGGGGAGATTTGTTAGTCTTTGGGATTATACAAGTCTGTTTTTCTCTGAAATAGCGCCTTTCCCTCTCATTGATATTTACAGATTTACTATATGATTTTGGCTCCATTGCAGTTCAAATGGGTTTAGGGGTGGGCTTGCCATTATCAGGGTATGGAGTGGTTCTTGGGTCCAGCATGGAATCCAAGTGGGACAGCCCTTCCTTTTCTGCTGCCTCTCTGCCACTGAAGAAGTAGTAGCTATTTCCAAATATCTTACCAATGTTCACTCTAAAGAGACTACCTGACTTTCTCAGAATATTAGAGTTAGTCTGAAGGAACATACTGCCCTCAAGAGGAAATTGGATCAAAAGTCTTTTGGGGAAAAAAATGTGACTTTTCTGCTCTTATTAAAATGGGATCTGCTGTGGAAGGGTTGGAAGGAGATGCCTCAGCTGCAACTGTGTGACATGAGCTAACTGATCAAACACCAGATCGTATCTGATAATCTGTTCGCTGGCAAATAAAATTCCCCTACTCTGAACTCTTTAAATTGTATATAAATCATAAAGAAAAGCTAAAAGGAAAAGAAAAAAGGAGAATGAAAAGAAAAAGGAAAAAGAAAAAGAAAGAAAGAAAAAGAAAAAAGAAAGAGAAAAAGAAAAAGAAAAAGAAAAAGAAAAAGAAAAAGAAAAAGAAAGAAAAAGAAAAAGAGAAAAAGAAAAAGCAGAGAATACTCAACATTCAGCAACATAAGCCAGGTTTAGAAAAGCCTAACAGGAATGTCTGAGCAATCTTGACTCTTACTGTGTTTCTGGTAGAGAAAGACTTTCTTCCCAGAGGAGTGTGTGGTAGAGAGAGATGTTCTCTGGCTCAGTTCCTGCCATCCTCCTTTGAGCATACGGGAAGAGTCCTCGGTTGTTTCTGGAAGGCTTTTGGGACAAGAAAACTCCATCCTGCTTTTGAACCACCCAGCATTGAGGTACAGGGTTTGTGCAAATAGTTATTTGGATTCAGAAAACAATGTGATTCACAAAGAAAGCACTCTCTGGACCGGGTTTCTAGGGAAAATCAAGACAAAGTTTTGTCTATTCTGTTTCCAGCTACTAGGTCCCAAGAAAGGGAAAAGGTTTTCTCCAGATGTGTGCTGGGAGATATCTAGGAGTTGGATACCTCAGTCCACAAGCTAATTGCCTGCTCTATTTCCCACAAATGTAAAGAGACTGTGTTATATAGAAAACCAGACCAGATAATTGTGATCAGACTGTTCTTCTCTTCACTGTTCTTATTCGTTATTTTGAATGAGTGAATGGGTGTACATGAGCTGTATGTTCATTTACTCATCGTAACTCATTTAAGCCAAGGCATTATATATTTTTTCTATTTTTTTTACAAAAGCAAACCCAGTGTAGAAATTATTATTTTGCATTTCAGTGTCCCTGTGCAGTCTAACCCTTTTGTTTTATTAAAAATCTATTTTCATCTGATAGTTATAAATCCCCTTTTTTTATTTCACTTCACTCTTTCAGACAGAGCTAACTGGGCCTTTTTTGGCTCTCTCTACCCTGACACACTTATAACTGATACTGCATATTCTAGATGTATTGCTTTTTCCCTCCCCCCATTTCCACTAAAGCTTTTTCCTTTAAGCTTGCGGTTGAAGGTAACCTCTGTGTAGATATCTGCACTGCACATTAACGAATTTCTGTCCTTTAGCAGGGGTACTCTAGGGCCAAGCTTGAGTGTGGCTCCTCATTTAAAACCCCCTATTTTACATTCTCATTCTGTTCTTCTCTATCACTCGGAGTGTTAGTTGCAAGAGGGCTTTTGTTCGAGCCTGGGCAGCTGCCTCCTGGCAGGAGGAGTTTTGAGCAGCTGACCTGCCTATGCTCACTGCTTGGTTAAAAAAACCTCCATTTTCATATGGGTGGAACCAGAGGGAAAACAACTTTTGCTCCAAAAGCATCCTCAAAGAGTTCAGAATTGTTCTTCACCCCAGTCAGAAAATACAGCAAAACAACAACAGGAAAGCTTTCTCAGATTTGAATACTGTACTGCTCCGTGCCCAGGCACAAGCAGCATATTGTTCTTGCTCAAACAAAATGCACTCGTAGTGCACTTTCTGAATGCAGCTCTTGTGACTCTGGAAAGGGGGGTCTTCCACTGGGTCCTGGGGAGGAGGGGACCTCCTGATCATCTGCACTGTGACCCCTGGGCCCTGGAATCCTCTCTGCCAGGTTGTCCTGGGACTGAAACATGGGAGCAGACCTGCCCAGGAAGAAGCATTTTGGAAACAGGATTTATAATTTTATTTTTTTTCCTGAGGGTTTAAGCAGTGGCACATTTTTCAGTGAATCACAAAAACTCTCTGTTGAACATGGAGGTGCTGACTTCTACGGTGCTCACCATTCTTCCTAAACAGGTCCACACTGCTTTTCCACTCTGAACCTCCACCCATGATGGTCTGTGGCAAATGGGAGGAGATGCCTCTTTTGAGGCACCTCAGAAAGCAATATAAGGGTTTTCCTAACATTAGACCAGTGTGAAGATATTGCCACCAGTAGGCATCTCAAAATGGTATCCAACAGCCCAGAATAGATAAAAGAGTGTCGCTGTAGTGCAATAAGAACACCTCACCTTGTCCTCTGTCATTCTGTATATTGTGTGCATGCTTGGTTTCCTTGGAGCCCAGAAATCTGATGTTAAAAAAGACGTCACATAGGCATGTGTGTGCTTCTGTTTCAAACCACTTATTCACATCAGAAAGAAAATGTGCTTTGGAAAGATTTATTCCCATTAAAAGAAAAGAGTTTTATCAGGAGGGGAAATTGTGTTTGGCAGCCCACAACATTTGATTGCTGTAATGGTAGTGACGGCAGTAATTTATTTTTTTGCCTTACTGGTAAATGGAAGTATCCAGCAAAGATAAAAGGTTACCAGCTGGGATAACTATTCTCTAATTAGTACTGCAGATTTTGGGGGGAATTTAGAAATAATGTGATGCAGCCTCTTAAATTTGTTATAAATAAAACGAAATAGGAACAAGCAAAGTACTCAATATATGAACCGCAGCACCTAATCTGAGAGGGCTGATCAGACATTCTGAGCAAAACACTGTCTGACTTCATTGCAGAGGGAAGAGAAGAAGCTTGTTCTGAGACCCACCATTCCCAAAAATCAATTCAGTGTTGAGGTTCTTACTCATGTCAGGTGCTTCTGAACAGGTTGGTCAGGGTATGTGGCTGGTATAGTCAGAGAATGTAGAGACACCAAAGCTTATTTATATTTGGGTAACTCAAGAACTGGTAACAGATTAGGTATAGGAGGACAAAGGACCAACAGTCTTGGTTGATTCTCCAAAGTATTGCTTAATTATGTCAAGAGTTTTACTTAGAAACTACAGATTATGAAGTGTGAGGAATAAGAAAAATTCTCATAGGGGAGCATCACTACTCTAGGAGAGATGATCAGAAAAACCAAAGCAGATAAAGTCATCTGTGGACTGAATCTATGGCAGCTCAGTAGCTGTGCATAATCAGATTAGATGCCTGTGCTTTTGGCGAGCAAAGTTCAAGAATGGATCAGGGACAACTTCAGTGGTGTGATTCCAGTGTCTGTGAGACCTCACCCCAGCTATTGGTGCTAATAAATCACATCGACACCTCAGCCCATGCCCCCCATGAGCTGTTGCAAATATTCTGTGAGCAAATACCAACATCTTTCCCAATGCAACCAGCTGGTGTCAAGAGCTGAGAACCTAAGGGTAGCTATTCCCAGAGAGGACAGATTTTGCATCGTCATCGAGCAACTTGTCTGGGCAGACATGCTTAAACATCTGACATATTCCTGAAACCACCTGGACTAGCAGAGATGCAGTGTAGACAAGGAGGACCAGGGTTCTGTAAGGGTGTGCACTCATCTCTTTCTTTGCTCATCTCTTCCCTTTGCCTCCACATGTTTTTCTGAAGCGATGTGCATGCAGATGAGGGCATTTTGGTCCATTTGTCATCAGCAAAAACTTTTGGATGATTAGGTGAAAGTCACAGCTGGGCAGTGTTTGGAGCACAGCTGCAGCCCGAAAAGCTTGTGCCTGCCCTGCTATCGCATCAGCTCAAAGTCAGGGAAGGCCATGCAGGAGCCACTCAGGGTGACTGACCCTGGAGACTCCTAAGCAGCTGCAGCCCTGGGTTGGTTGCCTCCTTAAATGCTGGTAAGTCCATGGAGAACAAGACCTGCAGCTGCCAGAAATTTATCATTCTTCACACATATTTGGGGAGCAAAGATAAGTCTGGATTGCACTGCAAAAAACCCTTGAGGCTGCTTGTCATCAGACCATACCACTGAGTGCTAATCAGAGCATCTTCTTTTAAAAATCTCAGTCTACTATTTTTAGGCTGTAAGTAGGGTGAAAAAAATTCTTTTCAGTCAGACAGGAAAAACACCTCTGAAAAAACAATGTGGTGGAGAGGGGCATTCTTGGCCTGAGGTTTAATCTGGAAGTTTTGTCCACTGTGAGCCCCTTAACAAGGGAGATAGCAGGTTGGGACCTGAGTTATTAAATATGCTAGGTCTCAGAGGACAGAGAGGGCTTGAAACATATTCCATTCATGGATGCATTGCAATGGTCCTAACAGTGAGACTGTTGACCACGCACAGTAACACCATCCACACTTTAAAGTCTTTGCCCATCATGTCCTTTGATAGTCCAGGTGGCCTCACAACTCCAGCAACTCCATCTCCTTTCTCAAGTTTCTCACCTCCTCTCTCCAGGAGGCCATAAACCCTGGTGCAGATGGAACATAAACACACAGAATTATCCAACCAGAAATTCTTATGCAGCCAGTGTCCACCTAACCCTCTTGTGAAATGCTATTTATATGAGAACAAATGTAACGCTCAGAAATCCCAGATCTGAATGCACCAAAGGCCTGGGGATGCCAAGGTAGAGAAAATGTGATGGAGTATGTCAAAGCCTCTGAGAAACCTCTGTGCAGAGCACTAGGCCAGCTGACCTCCTTAGGACACCCAGTTTGGGTTTCATTTTGTGTGAGTGATGTTACAGGAAGTTAAGCAGGTTAAAAACTCTTACAGTGATTCTGTGATTGATACGTATAAAACAATAGAGAAATTTACTGGCATTTACAGCACACTGCATTAACAACAGGCTGGTGTGGTTTCTTCCCACTGTGCTATTTGCTGAAGAGACACTGGATTTTTGCACATTTCTGGAGCAATGTCAGCATGAGTACAACCCCTATGGAGAACACATTACTGTCCCAGGATGAATGGTTGGGTTCAAATTGTCTTTGTCTGAAACTGGCCTCGATATCCAGGAAATTAGAGTCCTTGTCTACTCTTGTGACAGAAACAGTCAAACCCACCTTGTGCTGAAAAGCAGTATCAGTTGCTGTGTAAGAATGTACTAAAGCAGCACTTTTTGCTAGATGTCCATATTGCACCTGTACCTTCCCAGTGCATCCCAGACTGTCCCCACTGGTGTGCATGCAAGAGGGAAAGCCCTTTTATGAGAAAACAGTGAGCATCACCAGTAGCCATTACCACCACTCCTGTAGGGCTTGAGACCTTCACACAACTACTTAACAGGAGGTTTTGGTGAGGTGAGGGTCAACTTCTCCCAAGTAACAAGTGTTAGAATGAGAGGAAATGGCTTCAAATTATGCCAGGGAAGGCTTAGATGGGATATTAGGAAAAATTTCAAAATGGAAAGGGTGGTTAAGCACTGGAACAGGCTGCTCAGGGAGTGGTTGAGGCCCTATCCCTAAAGCATTTCAATGACATGCAGATGTGTCACTGAGGGACATAGTTTAGTGGTGGACTTGGCAGTGCTGGGTTAATGGTTGGACTCAATGACCTTAAGGTAGCTTTTAACCTAAAAATTTCTATGATTCTATACACATTTTCCTGTAGCAAGAGGAACTATTTTCACATTCAGTTCACAGTGTAAATCTTGAATGGATCTTCCTGATGCCATGGAGACACTTGCTGCTTCTCCATTTTTACTACCTCAGGTGGCAGTGAAGTTATATATATATATGTCATTTCAACAATACATTGCTACATTTATTTACCCAACTTATCAGAACAATAGTTTGACTAACATGTAGGATATTTGGAAATTTATAGCTGAAAATGAACAAGGAAGAGCAGTCACTGGAAAAGAGAAGTGCTTACCCTTAAATAAAAGGGAAGTCTGTTTAGACCTGGGCTTCTTGTGCCATTAGTCATTCTACAACAGTAAAAAATTATTCACTCCCTTATTACTGCCTGTAGTAAATACATTATGAAAATATTTATAGTGCCGCAGTTACAATGTCACTGTTAAAAGATAGTTCATATAAACATTATCACCTACAAAAATTTTAAAAAGTCTAAGTAAAAGGAGTACCACTATTACCATAGCTTAACTGAAGTGTTAACTTAGTGCTCAAGGTAGAAAATTAAATCTCACTGCTCTATATTTCGAAAAATAGAATTGGAATTCTAGCCACCTCAACCTTGTTTTCTTCTCATCTTTTGCTATTATTTGGAATAAAGTTGAAATTTGGTGCTTTGAACTAGATTTCAAGGAAATACATTGCTCAAACTCCTAGAGTTTGGGGTTACTTTTGATAGTGTTCGAACAAGTTATCTGCAGTAATTTTTACCTATGCAGCTGCTCTGATTACTGCAAACTAAGAAAATAATTTTCTCCTTTACACATCCTACTTTACAACAACATGTATTTTACATGTGCCTCTGTACTGCCAAGTATTGTATATTTTTCTTCATTATACCCTCATATTTTTCGTTTTGTCCTTCATCATGTACACTTCAGTGTCTCACAAGCTACATATTTAATACTCTTCATGTAATCTGTTTCTCATTCTCTATAAATATGGACTTTCTTGTCCATTCAGAATCAATTCTCTCCTGATTGACAGGAGATTAACCAATTTTAAATGTTTGTTTCATCATTGGAAGAGACATCTGTGAACTGATTTCTTACTGTAATTGTTTAAATTGACATGATTATTTTAAATGACACTTAGGGGATTGTCCTTTCCAGGATTTTCAATATAAACACTGATGCTTGTTTCCCAGTTTTAGTTAGAGATTAAGCAGAGAGCAAGAAGCTTTATTTCTTGCTGAGGTTCTTCTAGAGAGAGGGGTATAAAGAAGGCTAAAATACAGGACTTTGAAATGGTGCACTGTTTGTATGACAGAGGAAGGTGTTGCAGGACTACCTGCAGCAGCACCTGCCACAATCCTCTGTCCTTTAGCACATGGGCACGTATACAGGCGGATGTTTTCATGCATGTACTTGCTGATGCCCAAATACAGCAATATAACTTCTGCATCGCAAACAAATACGTGGCACAGTATGACTTCCAGGTTGGTGCATGTATTTTTGGCATATTGACCTTCCGTGATTTAATTTATTTTGCTGCTACTTTTGAGAGAGGGTGTGGGACGATGCACACATACTTGTGTATAGTAGCACCTTTTACACAGTAAAGCCAAATGGTTCATTGCATTGTTATATAGAAAGGAAAGATGTAGCGCATAGCTGGAGTGCCGCCAGTTCTCGAGTCAAGATTAGCATCCTGGAAACAGCAAACTGGCAGCTGCGTACTCCTGAATCCAGTAGCTCTGTGCAAAGCTGTCAGTGTGGTCTCAGGCTCTGCTTACACCACGGAACAAGGCAGACCAGGGCTCACCTGCCACAGGAGATGAGAGTAATGTGTGTGTCACCTCTCTGTTCTTGAAGGGAAACCTCCACCAAGTCTGTGATAGGGATGAATGTTGTGGTGGAAACATCTGGCCTGGTTCTTTCTGTGCAGGAGGGATGCAGACCCGGTTTGTGCAGTGGTATAAGCAGAGCTGATCAGATGGTGGAAATTGCAGCAGTGAAAAGCTGTGTTTTGTGAGGGACTGGATTAACACCTCCAGCACGACCCTAAAAGTGATGGAGAGGCATAAGAGCTACCTAGCAGCTTTTCTGTTTTAAAAGTGAATCCTAAGCTTGGGAAACTGCATAAAGCAAAGCATATAGGCAAAGGTTTCCTCAGAGCAAAAAAAAAATCTGTGGATAGGTGGTCCTTGTCAAATTAAATGGTCCTTAAGAAAAGCATATGTATTACACTCTCTCCTGTGTAATATACTCTACCTCTCTTATCAAATGCACCTAACTGTTACATTTTATCAGCCCAAACTGGAGTCAGGATTTCTGAAAATTTCATATTCAGACTTACTCGCTTTATCAGCTGAACAATGGTTGTACTTATAAGTGCAAGTTTGTTGACAACACCAAGCTGTGTCATGCGGTCAACACGCTGGAGGGAAGGAATGTCATCCAGTGGGACCTTGATAGGCTTGAGAGGTGGGTCTGTCTGAACTTATGAAGTTAATAAGGCCAAGTGCAAAGTCCTGCACATGAGCTGGGGCAAATCCAAGCACAAATACAGGCTGGGAGATTGGCAGGCCAAGAGTAGCCCTGAGGAGAAGGAGCTGGGGCTGTTGGTTGATGAGAAGATCAACATGTCTTGAGAACATGCACTTGCAGTCCAGAAAGCCAAGCATATGCTGGGCTGAATCAAAAGCAGCATGGCCAGCAGGTTGAGATGGGTGATTCACCCCTTCTACTCCTCTGTCATGAGACCCCACCTGGAGTACTGTGTCCAGCTCTGGGGTCCCCAACACAAGAAGGACACAGACCTGTTGGAGTGAGTTCAGAGAAGGTTCACAAAGATGATCAGAGGGCTGGAGCACCTCTTCTACGAAGACAGGTTGAGAGAGTTGGGGTTGTTCAGCTAAAGAAGAGAAGGGTCTGGGGGAACCTTCTAGCAGTCTTCCAGTACCTAAAGGGTATCAACAAGAGAGCTGGAGAGGGACCTTTTACCAGAGCATGTAGTTACAGGACAAGAGGAAATGGCTTCAAACTGAAAGAGAATAGGTTTAGATTAGATATTACAAATAAATTCTTTACTGTGGGGGTGGTGAGACACTGGAACAAATTGCCCAGAGAAGCTGTGGATACCCCGTTCCTGGAAGTGTTCAAGATCAGGTTGGATCAGGCTTTGAGCAACTTGATCTAGTGAAAGGTGTCTGCCCTTGGGAGGCAGGTTGGAACTAGATGATCCTTAAGGTCCCTTCCAACCCAAGCCATTCTCTGATTCTATGATTCTCCAAACTTACATAAAGGTTATATAATTCATGGAGCTGGTGATCGATCAGCAGAACATCAGTGACACATCAACAAAGAGAAGACATTTCCTACATGCTGGATAAAGGTCACTATCTTGAAGAAGCCTTGCTGTGACCAAAAGAATGCTAAAAACCAGTAACATCTGTGAGGAAAAAATAAAGGACACAAAATGCTGAGAAGACCAGCTTGATTTGGAATGCTTTGAGAGTAGTCTGTTTGGCTTTTAATCAACAAAGGCCAAGTCTGAAGTCAGGGCTATATGTACAGCGATGCTATGGAATGAGCAGGGCTCCTTTCTGACACCCATGCATTTCTTCTCCCCAGGAACATAAGGACAAGAAAGAGAAATGTGTGAGACTGATGGGCTCTGGGAGATCCCATCAATACCTTTGGTACTGACCCAACCTGGACCAGCAAACAGCAAGGGAGAAGGAGAAGCTGTTTGTTAAAAAACAGAACAGCCCGTATTAAATTCTGCACAGGAGAAAATTTGCATGATGTTTCTCAAAACCAGGAAAAACATTACCTTTCACTCAAATACTCTGAATGCAATGAAAATTATCCTGTTTGCTTGACTCATCTGCACTTTTCTCTGTAGCAGAATGAAGCTTTCAGTGAGAAAAAGCAAAATCCACTTTCTAAAATGACTACTATATTAAGGCAATATTGGCTTTAGAATGCTTTCACCTATTAAGCTTTATGCCTTACAAAGCCTAACATTTGCATTGAGAGTCAGTGAATACATACGATTGCATCACATGGTAATACTTGTTATAAATTTCAGGTCAAAAAATGAGGAAAATAAGTAGGCAGGGTCTTTCTAGATTATTTTTGAACATAATTTAGATACTGTAAGTTGTCTATTTTCTAAAATGTATTTTATTGTAAAAAACACTAATATGTAACTCTGTTTCTCAAACAGCAGAACAAAATTTAGGAATATTCATTATCATGGCAAAGAGTCAAAATTTGCAGTCAGTTTTAGCCTGTGTGAAATCTAAACTATTCTGCTAATTTATAGAATTAGGCTCTTACATTCTCAAAACAGATTTCAGAAATAAGAGAACCTGTGTGTTCAACCACGTAGGAAAAAGAGAGGAAAAATCATCTTTATGTATGTGACAGCACTGTTTTCTGAATGGCTGATTACCTGCTGTGCTTAGAAATGTCTGTCTATGCCACATCAGAGCTACTCTGGAGCCCTGCCTGTATGCATAGCTCCATTAGTCTGTCTAGATTGCTCTAAGTTTTGGTTACAGTCCACTGATAATACTAAATTACTCTTTTGCAAAATACATGATATTCTCTGAACTAGAAGACAACAGCATAGACAACTATATGACTCAGAGTCTCATTGGAAAATATCAAATAATTTATGTCTACTTTGCTTCAAATCTGATTCAAGTTGATAGCAAAAACCCTTACTCCTGGTTATAATGGCCACCCAGATGGAGAGGTTTCAGCTTGTGTCTGCAGTCTGGCCAGCATGAAGGGGACGAGGTGACTAGCAGGTAGGTACCATCACAGGAGTCAGGGTGTCCCTCTCCACCTCCCGATGAGTAAATGCTTTATGTTTACCTCCAGCTAGCATATGGACAGGTGGCAAGTTCTGGATGAGATCTTTCTCCCCACAAAATACTGTCAAAATCCTGCAGGCACTTAAAAGAAGACATAGACAAAAGGGAGTTGCTGCTGATTCATATGGTAGGAAAACCAGCATAATGTAAATCTGAAAACTAGTACTGTGCTATCAAAGACTATAATTTAAAACATTATTAAATTCATTGATGTGACTTTTTCAGCCGAAAATTGCAGTCTGGTTTATATCAGATTAGAAATTTAATACATCTGCTGTTAAGTATCTAGAAAGCATTGCGTAACTTTCATCCATGAAGAACAGAGCCAGAGTAAAAGCACTAGAAGATGAAGGGAAACCTGTGACAGTGGTGTTGCATGGCAACTGAAAGCTTGGCTCTGCCAGTCAGTGGCTGTTCTTTGTACTGTAAACTCTATGGTAGGGAAATTAGTCATTAAAGGAGATCTCAGATGGATGACTCTTAATTTCTGAAATACAGCTGAAGCGCTGCTGTACACAAAAGCTTGCTTATGAAAACATCTCCTTTTTGAACACAAGAGTGCTTTGTGAAGAGCTGGAGACTTAAAAAAAAAAAACAAAAAAAAGGCCTGGTGCACCTTAGTCAGAGAAGGCCCATTGCTCTTTTTCCCTAATCAAGAAAATGATTGAACATTCAGCCTGATTTAGACCTCACACAACATTCAATCTGTCTTTAATTTTAGAGAAACAATGCTTTTTCTGTTTGGAAAACAACATATACCAAACAAAATTGCTTGGCCCAGAAATTATGTTTTCTGTTTTGTTTGGTTTTTTTCCCCACTTGTTCCAGTAATCAACCAATCCCATAGAAGACAAAAGATTAGTTACATATGTATTTAATCAGGTTTTCCACAAAAATTGCACGGACTGTGATGTGCTAGGGCTTGCTTGTAAACATCTTGTCCAGTGGCTGATCTGTTTTCACAAAAAGCATAGATAAGCGAGAGAGAAAGGTCTTTAAAATTGCTTGCTACTCACTTCTTTTGCCACTAACAACACCTGGGAGCCACTTTTCCATATACCCCCTGGCTGAGAACTGTGGTTGCAGGAATGCTGGGACCAGCTGGGCTGGAAAAGTCCCCCTGTGCCAGGTTTGTGGGTGGATATGCTTCTGCATGGGGGGAGTTCTGGCAAATCCCACTGTGAGCAAATCATGCAGAGGTGGCTGGACCTAAATTCCTTTTCTAAGATTTGAAAAAGTACCTCATATAACACTGAAGACTCTTAAAAGAAGACCAAGGCATAGTCGTTACTGTGCAGAAGACAAGTTAAGTTGTATCATTCCTCAGGCTTTGATCATGGGTTTCATGGTGTTTACTTATTGATTTCTATGTTGGGCTTTCTGATTCTTGCCACTTGTGAAAACTGTATTTATATTAATGTTTTTGGACACAAGACATAGCCGGAGGCAAACTTGTGTGTACCTGGAGAACAGAGGTGGCAGTGAACAGTAGTGTCATAGACACTACACAGATGCTGTTACAGGCATGTGTTCATATCTATTTACTTCCATTATTTTACTGAATTTCCAAAATTGAAGTTGGTAGCAAGAGCTAAAGATGAATCAGCATGCTCAGAGAAAGGCTGGAGGAGATGGTGTGGGGAGTTTTGCTGACGGTAGGCAGGGAGGTGGTGGCAGAGAACTCAGAAGAGCCTGGAAGGTTAAGGTGTGAATATAGTGAAAGCAGAAGAAAAAGGATATGTAAAAGAATTAAATTTGATTTGCTAATTAAGCCATTTGTAAGCTGAAATGTTTATAAATGTTCACACTCTACCATCTTAAATTTCAAAAGTGTCAGACCTGTGGCTGCCTTTTCAGTTTGTTTCCTAACACCTCCTGAAATTTCACATTTCTTAGAGAAAATACGTTTCTCTCAGAAATCTCCAGTTTAGAATTTTCACATGTGCTGTGGAAAAAGAGAGCATGGATCCATGTCAGGGTTTCACTGGCATCCTTACCATGAGGAAGCAATGCATTTGTGCAAAATGCTGAAGGCAAGTGCCTGCAAAGAGGGTGAGCTGTAAGGGTGCTGCATCTCCTTTGCCTAGAAAAGCTGAGAAATGGAGCCCAACACTGCTGGCCCTACTCTAGTATCTCTGGCTGTGTCCTGTGTCCATGGGGCTTGAATGCTGAAGTCACAGAGTCACAGAATCTCCTGAGTTGGAAGGGATCTACAAGAATCATTGAGTCCAACCCTTAGCCCTTCACACAACCATCCCCAAGTCACACCATGTGCCTCAGAGTAAGTCACTGAGATACCTTTGAGACTTCTTCCTTAGGATACTTAGGTATGAGTGTAGGAATCCAGCTTGGTTTGGAACTTGGCCGCCTTTTTGAAATAAAATGATCTGCATTGATTTACTACATTGAAATCAGTTTAAGCAGGGTTTGTTATCTGTCACTTTAAAGTGAATCTGTATTCTTGTTAAGCTTTTGCCACTAAAAGTTATTCTCAAATAAAACAGTCTCTGTTTTATAAATAAACTTTCATGTTTAACTCCAAATGCAGTATCACTGAACTCAGAGTGCGTATTCTGCAGGTAAAGAGGTAAGTTTTCCAAAATGTGCTTTTGCCTCTAGCTATTGTCTCATATTAAGACAAAGTACCTGATTAGCAATAGTGATATTTTAAAGTATTTTAGATTTATTTTTTAATGAAATAAAAAACCCAACTCTATTATGAATTTGAAACAGCATAAATTTGATTTTAATTACAAATCTGATTTTAGGTAAATGGTTCCAACCTGTCATTTGTCCAATCCTGAGTGGAAATGTTTCATGTGATTTTTATTTTGGGCAGCTTTTCATGGATTTAAAAGGCATGTAATTAATTGCCTGAGCAGAATTTCCTACAGATTTGTGTCCTGTCTTCTTTAAGTTATCCCTCTGTTAGTTCTGAAAGAACTTTCTCATGTCTCCTGTGGCACTTCTGCTTGGCAAGAACTAACAAATACTGTTACCACCACGAGCTTGTGGCTTGGGCTGCCAGCTGCTGCCAGACAATATATAATATGTGAATTTGGTCTGTTTTTCTGCCAGTGGCAGCACTACCTTGGGTCCCTCTTTTGCCTGGCCATGAGCATTCTCAGAACCTGCAGGAACTCGATTGTTCTCAGCTTCTTCACATTCAGTTGGAAAGCCAAACTGGCTCAAGAAATGTTAGGGAAAACTGGCACACGTGTATTGTGGCTGCCTTAAAACTCCCCTTCTTAACAAAGGAAGCTAACAAAGATCTAGTGGTTTAAGTTATCCCTTTGGAAGCAGGGAGTATTAGCTATAGTAGACTAGAGGATGGAAAAGGGTTACACCTTATAGCTTGCTCTGTCATTTAATTTACCTAGAAAGAGGAGCAGAAATATGAAGTGATAGGTGGAATATCAAGTAAAATTGAAGGACTGAAAATATGGTGAAGTAGGAGCAGCTGACAGGATAGAAAATCAGTGATAACAAATAGTAAAGGGAAAAGAAAGAAGTTCTGCACCTTGAGAGAAGTATGTTGGAGAGGTTTTGTTGAACCTCCATGCCCTCTGGAGTTTCCTCTTCTTGACAGTCAAATAAACCTTGCAGGTCTCCCTGAACACAGAGAGAAGTTGGGGATGTGGTACAGACAGCAGCACAGGTTGTTGTCACCTTCAGGGCAAGGCTGCTTTGATGGACACCCATGCATTTCTGAACTGTGATATTTGGTTTACCTTTTTTGGTTTTCCCTCCAAAATAAACAACCCACTCCTTTTTACTCTTTCCCCACTGACCCTGGTTTTGCTGATTTTAGGCATTTATTTAGGAATTCTGGCTTTCATCAGTGACCCACGTAAGTCTGGGCATCTTCTCTATTCCCACTGATGTCCTTCATCCAAGAAGAGTTCCCAAGTCATCCCTTTCCCTGTATGTGATAGCTGTCAATTTCTTGGGTTGCTTTATTAGTTTGGGCCCAGGCTGGGATCGTCCAGCCACTTTTCCCTTCTGTTGTTCTCAGCATCTGGCAGTTTCTCATTTTCTGTCGTACTGTCATATTGCTGAAGCCTCTGTTGTACCGGAGAAGGGTGAGTGGGATTTAACTTCATTGTCTGCTACTGGAATGGGAACTGTGGAGAAGATGGAGCAGCCAACCATCACTGGTTGAAGTGCAGAGCCAAAGGCGAACGGGAAACAGTAATGAGCTGAACTGGAGGAAATTCTGGTTGGAGACAGAGGAAAAAATCTTCCAAAAAAGGATAGTCAAGCATGGAAACAGGCTGCCCAGAGCAATGGTGGATCCTCCCTCCATGGAGGTATTCAACACTTGAAAGGGACAAGACCCTAAGCAACCTGATTTCATTTTTAAGTGACTTTTGCTGCCCTTTTCAGCTGGTTAGCTAGCCAGGCACTCAGAGTTGCAAATCTTCCCTGAGATTTATAATAAGCAGGTATGCTTGTCTTCTGCAATTAAGATTTGAAAAGCAGTTTTACCTCAGGCAGTATGATAGCAGCCAGTTGTCATGTCTAAAAGACGCGTTCATAGAAAAAGAGGAACATTGATTTTTTACAGACTCTTCACCATGACTTTTCATAGCTCCAGTTCACTATCAGAACCCCAAAAGCCAATAACAACCGATGTACAATGTGTTTTTTCTTCCTGCACATGTAGAATAAATATCAAATCTCCTAACATCCAAAGCATCACACAGAAACCCTCACCTGAATCCTGAGGGGCCCCACAACTTGTCATGAATGCCAGGAAAATCAGACAGGTGAAGTCCAGGGATTCAGCTGAGCAGTGAACTGGGTGAGAAAAAGGCTCAGCAGTGAATGAGAGAGTTGATTAGGGAATGAATCACTTAGGGAGAAAGTTGTGCAATTAAACTGATAAAGCTGGCAGCAAAACAAAAGGAAGAGAGAATGAATGCAACAATCAATCAATAAAGCAGTGAATCAATTGTCTAGTTAATAAGATAGTTAATTATGCAGAACAAAGCAGGCAAGGCAGTGTACTTGGTCAGTTTGGCTCCAACAAATCTCCCCAGTATATTTCAGTCACGACATCATTTACTTCCACTAATTTTTGTTAATATAAGCCCCAAAGGTTTGACCTCTGAATTAGTATTCTCCTTCTTGTAGTAATCTTTAAACACAGTAGCTGTTTCTAAACTGTTACGATCTGTTTCTTCATATTGTTTCAGAAAGGCAGGAATTAGCTTATGACCTGGGAGAACTAGCAACTGCATCTGTAAAAACAATACTTAGCTATCAGCATGGTCTTACTTTTATTATTTCAGTATTTTGTATTATTTTTATGATTTCATTTCTATTTTATGTTACTGTGGTATTTATTGATCTTTCCGCTGTCAACACAAATATGCGAAGTGCTTTCCAAAGTAGAACACACAAACCTTTCCTCAAAATAGTTTGAACTCTGAAAGTATCCACTTTCAGAAAACTTCATGATGTTGTTGAAAGAACTCTCTCCATTTTCTCTCCACTGTACAACATGAAAACTTAGATAAAAAACTGCCAATTCAGTGTCCTTGCATCCTAAAGTGATAAAATATAGTGTAATGCAGAAGGCAAAGAAATACACGTATAAGAAGATAGACATGAAGGATATTCAGACATTGTCTGAAGCTGGGATTACCCCCATGCAGATAGCATCTTCCTCTAGGATCTAACTACATTATTTGTGATGGTGTTGTGATCAGCTTCCACCTAATATAGCTGTAAGACTGGGCAGTTTTGGACATGATCCAGTAACTCCCTCCCTGTCTTGGGTGTGAGTGTGATTTGGCCTTCACGGTCGGAGCTGGACTTCAGTAAGCCTTGAAGGTGCCTAAGCCCCATGAGCACTTTGGGTTTTTTCTTTCTGAAGCTCCCAAGGCCCCTCAAGCTGTACCTGTGGCTGTGTCCATATCTGCCCACCACTACAAAGAGCTAAGCTACTTGATACCTATCCCACCCCTGAGCCTGAAAGAGGTATGTAATTAAACTTTCCTTGTGCAAGTCCACAGATGTCCTGGTCCCATTCCAGTCACTCACCCCAGAATCCAGGTCTGCAGAAAATGCCATTCAGGTGGTTGCTCTCTCTGTTCAGGTCAGCAGTCAAGGTGTGATGCCCATCTGCATCCAACAACTGTTCAGTGTAAAATACAGAAATAATCCTGTCAACAAGCTTCTGTGGAAGGATTATCTGAAACTTGAAGTGTTGCAAACAAGTATTATACTTGAATCTATGACTTCTAATATTCAGCTGCATCACAAACAGTTGTTTCTGGGGCTGTGTTCTGATAGGACTTTGAAGATACTCCTTTAGGATGAAGACGGAGAGGTTGAAGATGGGATGACTATTTTGTGAAACACTGCTATTGGCAACTAGATAGTCCTGTATGTTCTTCTGTATGTGAATTTAACCTGGGTTGCAGAGATTGTTTTCACTGACATAGAGTCCAGGGACATTAGGTGACACAAGTTTATGTTCTGAGATGCACATAAGGACCTTTACGTACTGGTGTTTTCTGACATCATGTTGGAGGTGTTTATATTTGCTGCACTGGCCTGATATTGCTCCATCCAGAAAGAGTCAATCTATTTGTCCTTTGCCTTGCTAATATTGCAGACACAGAATAATCTTATTACAGAGTTCCAGCTGTCTCCTGGTCTGTTTATGGGGTAAATATGGCCCTCTCTGCCTGAAACTTGAGTCAGCTGTTAACAGTTAGTGATCTATTCATTACATCTAGGTGTCCATCAGCTGTGGACTGAAATAATTTTAGGCAGTTCATCTTGTGGTTTCACTAGAGATTTTCCTTTGCCTTTTTATATAACCTGATATAATTTTGATGGAAATACTTTATGTGGAGGCAGTAATTTTTGTGAGGAAGTTGGGGCAAAACATGGTAAAGGAACCTAAATAATGCCCTCTGCTCTTCCAATTCTTGTGTGCAAGAGGCCTCTTCGCTGAAGTGACAAACTCTGTCATTATTAAGTAGATATTAAGACGTCCATAAAGGTTCTGTTGACTGTACTTGAATCCTTAGAGTATTCTATGTGACAGGTTGGAGCCTGCCTACAGCATGCTGTCAGATGCTTACACACGTGGAATGCGCTGGGTAATTGTTTTGTGTCTCCTTCCAGGAGCTGATCTACCTAAAGGGAAAAGCACTTTTATTCTTAGCAGACAGAGCATTCATTTTTCTAGCTCAGGAAGTCAGTGTTTGGGGCTTTATGCTTTTATTGTTGTTAATACCTCCTAGTCATATTTTGAGGTCTGAAAGGCTTGTAAGGCTTGCAAACACAGCCAGTAAGCCCAATTTGTCATGCAGAGGAGAAACACTGTAAAGAGAAGCTTGAAGAAGGCAACAAATATGCTGTGTGAAACAGTGAGAGCATTATAGACTTTATCTGGGCCATACACAATATCCTCTTCAGTCACTGTCACTTTTTAGAAGCACATAAGAAGATGCAGAAATATAAAATAGTGAAAAAGCACACTAGGAGCTTAATCAGAACATGGCTTATTACAGTCGAGTGCCAGTCTATAAAGAACTGCTTGGTAATATCAGCTTCCTGTTAATCCCATAACAATCAGATAATAGTGAAATGTTGATTTATTCACTGATTTACTCTTAGCTAGATTGAAATAATGGAGTAAAATGAGCCCATTTAGACTGGTTCTTAAATTGAATGCTCCTAATTGCATTTGAAAGAATAGACCCTAATGCATTGGAGTATCGCAATGACCCTGCTAATCTATGCAATTAGTTAACTATTCTGGAAAGGGACCTACCTCTCATGTAGTTTTGTCTTAAAAGCTAGAATATATTTTTCATATATTCTATGCATGATTCTGTACTGAAGTAATTGACCATGTAAAATCTTTAATTTTACTCCAGTACTAGTAGCTTTCTGTGTAAGTTTGCAGCAGAACAGCTCAATTACTTTATTATATTTCCATTTAATTTTTCAACTAGAATTCTGAAATTTTCACATATTCATTCTGGGTCACAGAGTTCAGCATGGGAGGGAATTCCAGATTACACATTCCATTAGATATTATCAAAAGGCCATCTGTCTTTCTTAGTGGGTTTCAATCGCTCAAGAGCCTGAGGATATTTAGGCAGAAAAGGAGAAGCAAGAAAGAAAAGCTCTTGCAGTAAAAATCTGAGCAGAGCACTTGCAAGTTTTGAATGTTTCTGGAATGACTGACAATTTTACAAAAATCTCCTGCACCACTTAGTGTTTGTCACCCTCATATTTTGGAGAATCACCTTTCAAGAGATGTCTCAGCCAAGACTTGGTGAGCTTCTGTCTTTTGAAGCTCCTGGCTGTACTCCTGGCTATTGAAATAAAACAAATGAAGGAGGCAAGCTGGTGCTGAGGATTTGAACACTGCTTCCAGTTGGTGGATCCTCTCCTTGTCTTCATTCCAAGATCGCCATATTGCCAAGCAGGCACCATTTTAAATGGGATATCTGTGTTAAACTCTTCTGTGTGTATTTACATCACAGTCCATTTTCACATACAGCTGGACATTACCATATTGCTACTGTGTGCAGCTGCAAATGAGTGCAATTGAGAGCATGAGTCTGTGCATCTCAACAGCCCAGAGTTGTACCCACCAGATCTATCTGCTGGGTGCCCCCCGAGCTGAAAGACACAAACCATCCCAGTGCTTTCAAACTGGATGGCACTGAACCACTACTCTTTCCCTGCCTTTCTGCGTTTAAACATTGCATTTCTAGGGTTTTCAGAGTAGAATTAGGTTATGGTTATTTCTATGCCTGGCCTCAGATTTATGCAGCACTCTTGTCCTGATGCATGCATGAAAAATTCTCAGAAAACTCTGCAGTCTTACAAAATACAGTGGAATGCTCAGCACCTGTACAATTAAAAGAGCTTTTAAAGTATGCTGTATGGGCTTTGTTTGTTATTTTGGGTTCTTTCCTAAATAATGTAAGCTGTTTCAAGTCATGAGGCAACTGTCATAATAACAGAATCTGACATTCTGCTTAACACTGTTGGAGTCTTTTAAGAGAATCTCATGAGAGATTAGCAATAAATGCTTTATCAGACTCTTTGCAGGACATAGTTTGGGGACAAACTACAGAAGGGCAGAAAAGAAGCCTGTAAAGCTAGTGGCACATAACTACTGCTAGTTTCCTTTCCTGAGCTCATGGAATTTTTGGAAAAATGTGCAAGACCAGATTTTGTGTGAGTGAGTAAAGGCACTGGATGCATCTCTACAGCTGTGGTTTAGGCTGAGAAAGCCTCAGGTTGATCAGATTTTGTCAGTAGAGATGTCCAAGGACAAAAAGAACAATTACTAAGGGTTGCAGCACCATCAGCAGGTGAAGGAGAAACTTCTACCGCACAAGAGCCAGCTGCCCAATGGGCTCCACTACATCCAGTGCAGGGTGTTCTGTTCTCTTGTGATCAAGCACTATGTGCACTCTCAGAAGAATATGAAAGGTGATAATGGTTGGCTGCACTCCCTTTAAGGCTCTTATGACCCAGCTTGATGTCCTGTGAAGTATGCTGTTTGTCAGGAGTCCAAGCCTAAGGTAAATCTTGAGCTCTTTGGTGTGGATTAATAAAAAAATTATTAAGATAATCACAGAATGACTGAGGTCATCTGGTCCAACCCCACTGCTCAAGCCACCTAGAGCTGATTGCCACGGACCATACCCAGATGGTTTTGAATATCTCCAATACTGGAGACTTCACAAGCTCCCTGGAAAATCTGTGCCAGTGCTTGGCAACCTTCACTGTGAAGTGTTTCCTGATGTTCAGTTGGCACCTCCTGTGTTTCAGTGTCTGCCCATTGCTGCTGGTCCTGTCACTAGTCACCACTGAGAAGAGCCTGGCTCTGTCCTCTTTGCAGCCTTCTTTCAGGTATTTGTGTCCAATGATGAGGTTCTTCAGAGCCTTCTCTTTTTCAAAATAAACAGACTGAGCTCTCTAAGCCTCTCCTCATAGAAGACATGCTTGAGTCCCCTTATGGTCTTAGTGACCCTTCCTCAAACTATCTCCTATATAACCATGTCTCTCATATGCTGGGAATTTCAGAGCTAGACACAGTACTTCAAATGTGGCCTTGCCAGTGCTGAGTAGCGACGCTGTAAGCAACACTCCTAAAGCAGCCCAGGGTATCATTTGCCTCCTTTTCCATTCATGTTGCTGAATCTTGTTCAGCTTAGCGTTCACCAGGACTCCCATGTCCTTTTCTTGCAAAGCTGCTTTCCAGCTTGACTTCCAGCATGACTTGGTGCCTGGGGTTGTTCTTGCCCAGCTGTAGGACTTCAAACTTCATCCTGTTGAACTTGATGCGGTTCCTGTTGGCCCATTTCTCCAGCCTGTTGAGATCCTTCTGGCTAAATCAGTGTATTAGCCACTCCTCCCAGTTTTGTATCCTCGTCAAACTTGCTGAGGGTGCACTCTACCCCATCATCTAGGACATTAATGAAGATGTTGAATAGAATTTAACCCAGTATTGATCCCTCGAGTACACTGCTAAAGGCCTCTAACCAGACCTGGTGCTACTGATCATAGCGCTCTGGGTCTGTTAATCCAGTTTTCAATCTCCTTCACTGTTCACCCAGCCCATACTTCAGCAGCTTGCCTGTGAGAGGTTATTAGAGGCAGTGTCAAAAGCCGTACTGAAGTCAAGGAAGAAAATATTCACTGTTCTCCCCTCATTTACCAAGATGGTAATTTCATCATAGATGGTTGTCTAGTTGTCAAGTATGACTTGCCTTTGTGATTTCATGTTAACTACTCCTAATTTCCTTCTTGTCCATCATGTGCCTAGAAATAATTTCCATCATTGCTCCTTCCATCATCTTACAAGGAACTGAGATGAGGCTCATTGGCTTGTAGATTCCTGGGTCCTCCTTTTGCCCTTTTTAAAAATAAGAGGGAGAACAACAAAGGAACAGACAATGCGTATGTAAGATAGATGGTTCCAAATTCCTGGTATCTGATGAAGTTCACCACAGTGTATTTAGAGACCACCAGTGCTTCAGGAGCTGTTGACGGTATAGTCAAGAGCTTCTGAAAAAATATCGAGGCCTTGGAAAATCAGTAATGAGAAAATTTTGTACTTCATTTTCAAAAGAAAAAGATGGAACCAGTCAGCTTAACCTCAGTTCCTAAAAATGACTGGAAGAATTACTAAAGCTGTTGTTGAGCAGCTGGAAATTACAACTAAGGCAAAATTGTCAAGAACAATTCATGTGACAACAATCTAATGTCTTCTGACAGCGTTGGCTGATAGGAGAGAATCAGTACCTGTCATGCCTTGACTTTTGTGGAACTGTTACACTTGACATCCTCATATGGAAGCTAGAAAAACTCAGTTCTCAAAAAGTGTAGCAAAGAAATGTAAAGAAATACATTCCTTTAAGAATAGGTACCAATAGTTTGCTGTAGAAACGGGTAATTATGACCAGCTGAACTACCTCCTCTACAAAAACAGCAGATAATTAGGCAATGTTGCTGATAGGCAAAGAAAAAGTATTTCAGAAAGGAAGGCTTCTATCAGATAAGATTGCCTTTGTTGGAATGTGGCTCTATGGGGCATGAATGTGAAAGAGGGGAGTCCCGGCTGAAAATCTGATGTGAGGAGCACTGTGGTTCATGTGAGTCACTCAATCCTTCTTTGCAGTTTACTTTTTTAACTTGTTTTTCTGCCACGGAATTGAAGTCTGCTCTCCAAATATTCATGGAAAAATGAAATTCAGAGCAAGATTTAGACCCACGTGTCACAGCTTCTCAGTTTGCTCTCATGTTCTCCTCTGAATGCTCTCTCCTGCCACTGTTGAAAATAATATTTATAGAGAGCTTACTTGTGTGATGAAACTACTGTCTGTCAGGCACATTAATATCCACTGCACAAAAAAGCAGATGTGAGCTAAATTTTTGAACAATAGTCTTGAGATTTCATAGAGACGTAGTTAAAAATATCTTGTCACATGGCCTATATTAGCCAAGGGTGAGAGTGTGGAGGGGATTATGATATTTCTGTGGGAAGGTAAAGACTAGAAATAATAGTACTACTGCATATTGTCAAAACCTTCCCTCACAGAAAGAAGACCTTTTTGAAAAACATACAGGTAGATGAAGGCTGTTCCGGGAAATCCAAATCAAGCACCAATTGGCAAGGCCATGGGAACTGTCCTGCCTTACCAGCTTCCAAAGAATCAGAATCATAGAATCATTGAGGTTGGAAAAGACATTTAAAACCATCATGTCCAACCATCAACCCAGCACCACTGTTGTGTTCACCATTAAACCATGCTTTCAAGTGTCATATCCACACATTTTTGAACACTTCCAGGGATGGTGACTTCACCACTTCCCTGGGCAATTTGTTCCAGTGTTTTACAACCTTTTCCATGAAAAAAAATTTTCCTAATATCTAGTTTAAACCTCCTCTGGCACAACTTGAAGTCATCTCTTCATGAGACAGAGCTCTCTCCCAACCATCTCCATTGCCTGAACCCCCATCTCAGTCATAGGTGTGGATGATTAAGAGAACACTTTGTCCCATTTTCTTCATGGAAAACTCCTATTAATGAGACTAGGCTCACCCTGAGGTCAATTTTCCAAGGATATATAAGCTCCTCAGACATATATACTCCCCACAGTTTCTGCTTCCTAACCCCAAGGCAGACCCTTGGAGTGCCCTCAGCTCCCTGGTATCCCGTGACATGGCACTCCTACCACCCCTTCAGCAGCCCAAGTGCCTCCAGTCCCAGACTTCCTTGCTGACCCCTTGCTATCCCTGTGTACCACCATGCTCAGTGGCTTTTCCCAAACTCAGACCAGCACTCAGCTTAGCTGTGGGTGTATTTTTCACTGAGAAGCAGAATGGCTGTTCCCCCTACTCGATGTTGGCGGCTGTTTCCCAGTGGCCCTTTTCCAGTCCCCAGCAATGCAGGAACATGTATATGGTGGCCCTTTGCTTCCTGGATGAGGGCCCTAAAATCCATGTGCCCTTGCTTCCCTTTCAGCAAAGCTGGCATGAGACCACAGGCTTTGATAAGGCAGAGTCATGGCATATTGTGACACACAATGACTCTATCCATGGGGCTGTGTATGCCTAAAAGCAAACCTGGACCCAATTTCTGAGGACACCCTGTCCTTCAAGAAACCTCCTTGCTGAGCCTTTCCTTAAAGCCCTAAGGCCTTACCACTCAGCCCTATCTCACACCTCCTCAAGAAACACCTTTGAATCATATATGTACAAACCTCATGGCTCTTCTTGCTTCCTTTTTGATGTAGTGCCTTGGGATATCCTTCAGAGTTTTTTCAGAGGTCCCTGGGGAACAGGGAACTTGAATGGGGACATTGGAGAGTGGACCAGTGGACCCCCATGACAGGGAACCAGTATAGCCATTTGTTATCACAGGAAGTGTTTTGGGCTGACCCAAGTGGACTTCATCTCCTCCTCTTCATGTAAGAGTCCTGTATCGCCTGGCTGACACTGAGGTTTGGACTGTTTCTTATCTAATCCAGTTATGAACATGAAGCAGAAGTTAGGAACAAAGGGTATCCCTGTGAAATAGAGTTAGCATAGCTGGCCACTCAGATTCTCAGCAAGGAAATGGGAAACAACATGGAAAAGTTCATTGAGCATAAGTTAACTGTAGAGTTAGTTCAAGTGTAAGGTGGATGGTGAGAGTAATTTTGGTTGAATTTCCCAAATGCCGGCTTTCTCCAGTGAAGGTGGAACTCTTTTTGAGTCTTTTTCTGCCTTAAACTTTTTAATGTCATGGCCCAGATCTGAGTAAAACCACTACATTTGACTTCACACTCTAGCCAGCAGTGTTCAGTCCCCTAGTCCTTGCTGAGCTGGTCCCCTTTAGTTCAATAATAAATAACAGTGTTTATTGGAGCAAGATGTGGCTGGCTGCTGGTAATGTCATATCCAGTTTGTACAAATCTGCCAGAGAAGCGTGGAAGCTGCTGCTAAGAGCTCTCCTCATGTAAATTCATTGTCTGTACTTCCACAGCTGCATGCCAGATAGGGAACTCTTGTTCAAAACAGTAGATGAGCAAGCCTTGTATCTGGTAGCAGAAGGAAGAGACAAGAGGTCTCCAAACAATTTATTCCTTGTAAAGGTCCCTTTGTCCAAAGCAAGAGGTATCCTGGTATTTTATTCACTGTAAAAGTCCTTTTGTCCTCCCAGTTCTTGATGTCTTTGTTTTCATTATTGTTGGTGGTGAAGGGGTTTTTCTGTTTGTTTGTTCCAGCGTTTTCAAAATAAAATTTTCCTCTTGGATTCCCACATGGTGATGTGAGATTCCTGCAGGACTCCCACAGAAGCGGGGTTTGTCCAGAGGACACAGGATTCCTGTCCAGCTGCAGAGAAGGGACTGGGATAGTGCACTGCAGCAAGCATGAGCTGTGCAGCGGGAACCCTTAAATTGTGGATATGGTTTGAGCTGACAGTTACCTATGTTGCACGCTGCAGGAGATACATAGGCTGCCTTATGGTCTTTCTTGACCTTATCTGTTCTTAAGGACAGTCTCTTCTCTGCTGTGTCTACAGTCTGGAGAACCTTTATGGGAAGAGGAAAATTGTCTGGCTTTTTTTTTAGAACAAATATATCTGAGAAACCTTCTGTTGATCATCACTGCCTGCCTAATGCTAATTAATTATTAATCTGTTTAGAGCTGTAAGTATGTGTGAGTAACATATTTAAGCACAAAAAATTAGAATGGGCTCTAATTTTAAGCTGGTCTGTACTTACCCCTGCCTGGTACCCCCTCCCAAAATCTTCACCTTCACTGCTCCCTCAGGCCCAGGGAGCGGGTCACTGCCTGCACCCTGGCTGCAGACACAGCTCAGGCTCTTATGAAGGCTTGCGGAGTTTTTCTGTTCAGCCCCTTTTTGAATACTTAACCTCATATGAAATAGTCAGACTGAGCTGGCCCCTGCACGGAGGAGATCGGAGAAGGTGAGGATGACTTTCCTGGAGAGGTGTTGCTGGAACCCCCACTTGGGGGATGGGAAGGATGGGAACATGTTTAGCAGAAGAACCCAGGGGACAACTGGAGGAATAAAGAGCAGACAGAGAGGAGGAGGGAAAACAAGGGAAGGTCCTAGACAGCCAGAATTTCTGCGCTTAGCTTACCTGAATGGCTCCTGTGGGTGATTATTTTAACCAGGACCTTCAGACAGCTACTGCCAAGTACAAATCCTTTTTCTTATGTGCTTAGTTGGATTGAAAATTAACAATGGACCAGCTCTGGCACTTGATTGGACATTTTTTGCCAGTGTTCAAAAAGGAAACAGAGAGCAGCTTAAGGACAAATAGGTTTCTCAGCTCTGATATTTCTCGGAGCTGTGTCACCAGATGGGAGAAGTAGTGGCACTGTATGGTGTAAAATGTTGAGAAAGCCTTAAAGAATCACAGTCTTCATATAGATCCAATTATGCTCCGGACTAGGATGTGTTATTCTAGTATACCACAGCAAACTGTAAGCTTGTTTGAGAATGAAGTACCACTGGGGAAAAAAAATAAATCATATTTCCATGATACCAAGGCAAGCCAGGAACTGACACGCTGCCTGAGAACAGCATGTTATGGGGACTTCATGTCTGTAAGGGAGCTGTACTAATGACTTCCCAGTGGGTGGAACTGGAGAGGAAGTCTTATCTCCAGACTCCTCAGAGATAGGCAGTGGCAAACCACCGGCTCCAAAGCTAATTTTTCTGCCTGACTAATAGAAGTGCAGAAGTTACAGATATGGTATGTGTTATGTGTCAAAGTTAAAGCAGTTTTCACCAAGCCTGAATCATAACTGCATTAAGTCGGGCAGAAAACCTAATAGGGAATGCAAGGATAATGACAAAAATAATAGGAAGAAAAATAAAAGGTGGCCTCCTCTCCAAGGAGCCACCCAACCATCTGAAATCCTACTATATTTAATTTGCTTCTGAGAAATGTTCTGTTATGGCAGACAGACAAGGATGCATCATTGGTTGAAGTAAATCAGCCAGCAAAGCCATATTGATTCACCTTACTTGATGGTCTCTGCTTGAAAATTCATCATTGTAACAAATATTGTAAAGCTCCAGGTTTGTCACCAAGAACAGCCTGTAGGGATGGCAGAAAGGAATTATCCTTCCTGCTTGAACAAAAGGATTACTCAAGTGGGAAACAGTCTTGCCCCAGTCTTCCTTCAGGATATGATGTCACAGTGCTATGAGGAACCAGCACTATGGGCTGCAATGCTGGAAAGCAGCTGAGTGGCCAAAAAACAGGAGCATCTGGCAGCTGGAAATGTTAAACAGGAAGGAATGGCAAAAAAAAAAAAGGGCTTGTGAACAGGACAAGTGTGCGAGTGTTTTATTGGCTGTATGCTCTCAGCCGAGGAACAGCATGGATGGAAGTGTACCACAGGACTAGGAAAAGGAAGTAGGATAGTCTTCATGGAGTCTGTATGAGGAGCATGGTGAAGCCCCAGACTCATTTGAAAGAGGAAGGTTGATTGGAAATTTAGGCTTTGCAGTAATGGAGAGTTGACTTTCACCCACGGCTTCTTTTTGGAGATAGCACACCACTGTGCATGGGTTTGGGAATGGTGCATGCTTGGCCCCAGCAGGGGCTTACAGCATTCCAGAGCCCCACAGATTATCAGCAATCAAGAAAACGAGTCCTGATACACACCCTGTTTCTATTAATAGTGCCTTTCTTTTTGCAAACAGTG
Source organism: Sclerurus mexicanus (assembly GCA_013396755.1). Classification (NCBI taxonomy): domain Eukaryota; kingdom Metazoa; phylum Chordata; class Aves; order Passeriformes; family Furnariidae; genus Sclerurus; species Sclerurus mexicanus. The sequence continues at coordinate 227,726 of VWZF01003562.1, read as the reverse complement.
TTCAATTCTTCCTTTATCTCATTGTCGGAGTGGGGACTGCTAGTAAATGTCATCTTTATACATTTATTACATGCCACAGGAGGTTGCTTTATGCTGCAGTACAATCATACACAATGGAGGGAGTGCAGAAGCTAAGCAAACAAAATCATACAGGAATTCAAGGAGTTTGCTATATTAAACACACACTAAAACTAGCAAATAATCAACATTATTTGTTATTCAAAAGATGTCCCAAGCCACTTCCATCAGCTATACAATGTTGGGGGAGGAGAATCTGCTCTTATCTTCCAAGACATATAGCAGATGGCTCATGTTTTATGAATGGAGAATACATATACAAACACATCAACACATGGTCACAGCCCAAGCTTAAGCATTGCATGTCTTAATACTAGAAGTACTAGAAGTATTATTGTATCTTGTGTTTTTTTGGTAAGAAATTTGCTTTGGTTGCTCTTCTCAGACTTTGGCAAAATGGTTTTTCCATCTCTTTTCTCTTGCTATTGTGGCAGTAGGAATCTCATGCTATTTACCTAGAAGTCTGCCTTCTGAAATACATCTGTTCATCCCTGCTGAGCCTAAACTGTCCCCCCTCCTTTTTTTTTTATGTGCCTGTAGGATTTCATTTGCATCTTTAAAAGCTGAGAAAAAATTATAGCCTGTGATCTGATAACAAGACTCTGCAGCAATCATGACTTTTGACAGAGAAGACCTTTATTTTCCCACCTGTAAAATTCAGATTCAAAATTTCCTTTGCTTTGCTGAAAGGCCTGATTTCCCAACTTTGATTAAGTCCTTGGAATGGGAGATAATTGTGAAGTGCACAGTGAGGTAAATTAGCCTGAGCAAAAGAAATGTGCTTTAATGTGGCCAGACTGACTGAAGTAGCTGAGGTGGCACAAGTATTTTGAGGCAGTGCTGGGCTTTGCAGACAGACCCTTTGCACTATAGGATTTTCCCTGAAAGTGTGGAACATCAGGAGATTATCTGCCCAGCTGGCTGACTACCAGTCTTAACTGAACACACACTCCAGCTTAATTGTCTTTAGTGTGACGGCCACCTCACTAAATGCAGAAATACAATTATATTAGAAGTTATGCACCCCCATAGGTTGAATTCTCACGGGTCATTAACTAAACAAACATGCAGACTTCTTGCATACATTTTTTTTAAACAATGCTGTTACAATATGGATTGTATATTCAAGACTGAAAACGAAGCTGGAATCCTTGGAGAGCCTCAGAATGACTCAGTGTAAAGGATTTGTCATGTCATCCTGAGGATATGACAATAATTTATAATGCTATGGGTGTGATGATAAGGAGCCACATACTGCAAAGCCTGCTGAGGCAATCTGGCTCACATCCCTACTGGCCACATCCCACCAGAGGACATCTGCGAAAGAGATCAAGATAGTCCTTGCATCTGAATTTGTAGCAAGTTGGCACATCCTGGAAACAAATCCATAGATGCTACATGTACACACATTTGTGTCAAATTGGGTCTGTGGGTAGAAGAGAACACGGGGCTGGATTGTGATCCAATAGATGTGACTGGCTACAGGAACTGTCCTGAGTGCCAGTTTCCTGACAGGGTAATCTCGTGGGGGAGGCACCTCCTGCTCCTGCTCCTGAGCCCTTCCTGCAGGATGTCCCATGTGGCACATGGGAGACCCAGCCTTTAGCTGAAAGTGTCTCTGGTGACTGCTGCTCTGCAGCACAGCTGGCAGTCAGCCCTTTTGAAGGCTCAGCCTGACAGCCAGCTCACATCTTTTCCCAGTTTTCCTGGATTTCAACATCCTTACCCTTCCACAGAAATATGTGAAACTGTGGGAAGCTTTTCTCCCCACCAGATGACTTTTCAGTGTTGCTCTTTTTGTCAGGGCTTCTCCCTGGAGCTCTCCAGCAAGACTTCAGAAAACTCCCAAACAAATTATTTAACTGGCTTCTTACCCACTGGTCACAAAGCTGCATGCTGGGCCATCAGTTATGCAGCAGTAGGGCCATGGCCTCAGGTGCCTGACTGAGAGGCTTCACAGTCAGCTGTAAGGGTTAACAGAATGGTCTGGTAACCCCATCTCTGCCACTGGGCTGCTCATGACCCCACACTGTATATACACACATATATATTTATATTCTTTTGTGAGTGTGTTTGTATATTTATACAGTCAGAGTATACAGAACTATGAAATGGTTTTATAACACAGTGAGAACAATTTGCACCCCAAAATTGCTTTCTTGTCGTAATGCTTTACAGTTAAATTTAGGGTGCAAATTCATCCCGAATGACTCTGGCATGAGGCAGGATGCACTCAGCTGTTCACTTTTGAATATGAAAATCCTCAAGAGACATCAATCAAGCTTTCCTGGTGACTTCCCACATACATCCTTCTTCCATATTTTTGTACATGCTCAGAATGCAGTGAGTTTGAAAACAGAGAAGTTGCAAATCCAGAGCTATACAATGGTATATCATTTAAATATCAGCTTAATAATTTACACAAAATTAAAGCCAATGTACATGGATGTGTATGGAGGTTTAAAATCCCATGTACAAAGGAAAAAACTGGGCATTGCCAAGAGGAAAGAAGAAGGGATCCATGTGATACTCTAGAGTTTTCATCATGCAATATGGATGGAGAGAAAAATAGGATTTTATCCAAGACTGGTGGAGGTGCTGATGTACATTATCTAGAAAAGTGACATATTATCTCCTTTTTCATGTTTCTAATTCTAGCAGAGCTTCTTTCCTGTACATTATTAAATGCAATACCCTGAGTCTTGCTGTGTGAGTGAGGCCTCTGCTATTCTGACTTACCAGCTGGTTTTGAGAGGTGCCTGCTTCCCTGTATTTCTGTAATTTAGCTTCCTATGTGAGGCTTGAATAGCCCTGTCAAGAGTCAACATCCCCCACTGGCATAACTCTCAGAGTCACTGAAATACATAAACTTTCCCACCATCTCTAGATGCTGTCCCCTGGGAAGTATCATCCTATATATATATATGTAGTATAGACATATAAAACTTGGGAACCCTGGGAAGACAACAGCCTCCATGACCCTACAGGCAAAGGGAATGTGATGTAATGGGAACTTCCCCTGAAAGATCATGGCAAGATTTGTCCCATGTGTATTACATGCCATGATTATATACATTAAAGTGTTCAGAGTTTTAAATACACTCCAGATGCTTTTTCCTGCCCTTTTCTCCTGCTCAGCTTGACTTTTCCCCAGTTGATTGATTCTCATAGTTTATGTTCAGGGATTCAGTATTTTGCTTACTTGCCAGATTAGCCTTTTTTGGCACAGCAAAAGCTGCCCTGTAAGCCTTGGGAAATGCAATATCATATGCTGAGAAGCCGTAGTGTATCAGAATGGGATGAGCAATCAGAGTGTGAATATTCAGCTGTACTCAGCACCAGACAAGCTCTGAGTTTTGTGAAGTCAGCAGGACTTTTCCCAGCTATCCTAAAAGTACAGAATCAGGCCAGTGTTGGGAGTGCTGACAAATGCAAATTATCAAAGAACTGGGAATTATTTCTTCTGCTATGGTTCTGACTTCTTTTTATATTTTCCTTTTTGCGTGTTTCCTAAAACATGAGAATTGTAGGCCACTTGCTTGATGTACATTTTAATTCTCCATTTCTTTGACTGCTTAGTGATATGCAAACACCACAAAGATCCAGAGATATTTCCATCATTTTTTAATGTCTGCCTTTGTATTGCAGCTCACACCTTTTCTGGTCCCCAGAGGAGGAAGCAGCAACGTCTTATTCTATTAGAGAAGACCTCGCAAAGATTGCTCTCTGTGCACCAATTCTATGTATAGAATGTAAATATGAAAGGAAGATGCAGGCACACCTGGGATATGACCCAAAGAAGGCCCATAGTTAAGAACAGCTTTGGATGCAGAACAAATTACAATCCCATGAGTTTACAGCATTTTGTTTTCCTCCCTTGGCAGCTTTCAGTGCCTGTGAGATCTCAAGCAAGTTTAGGTATCTCTCAGCCCCCTTTAACCCTGAAAGATAAAACCTCTGGGAATTTTTTGGGATCTGCTTTACCCATGAAGGATGGAGGAAGGAAGCAATACACCAAAACACTCAAGATGGTATGCAGGGAAATGCTGATATAAAGAGGGAGAAGGGCTCTCAGGCAGCTCCCTTTCCAGGCTGATTGCACAAAACCTCCACAGCCCCCACTTTTGTTTGGTTCATTCAAATGATCTTCCCTATACCTAGCTATTTACATATTAAGATGAATATTATTACTCATACCTGTGATGCTCATGATTACCCAACAGATATGCTAGGATAAAGGAGTATTTCTTCTGATGCTTTAAAATAAGAACTATATATGTATTCTTAGCCTCAAATATACCTGATTGTAGCCACCACAGACCATTGCCGTGTCTATTCTGGCCTTTCATCAGGCAGCAGCGACCACTGCTATCAGCTCTGTGGCAACACTGGCCTCTGAAATTGGTTCTCCACAGCTCTGTAAGGATTGTTGTGTATGGTCACTGGTGATATCAAAACTCAAGATCCCTTGAGGTCTGCTCAGGATCTCTTGGCTGGTAGCTCTTGTCAGCTCACCCATCCCACCTACAGGAGAGTCTGTTTGGCTCCTCATCAGAGAACGGTTGCATCTCTTTGTCCATGTATCTCCTACAACCATCATTCACATTTTAGTGAACCATGTGCACGAATGCTGTTCTTACTTGGTTTTGTGATGTCTACTTTTTCTAGTGTGAAAGAACAGGTCTGATTGCAAACAGACCAGAAGAAGCAATACAATGTATGCAATTCACTGGCAGGACAAAGAGAACTCCAAAATCACCACAGGTCCCATGCTTTTCCTTGACGCTTTATTGTGGCTGTTTATTGCCACTTTATTTATAGCTGTTATTGCAGCAACATTATTTTTCTACTCTCTCTGACTCAATTCTTTGCTACTGCACAGACAGTGTATTCCACAGCTTTGTCTTCTTTAGACTGAGAAAAACATGGTACTAACTGCTCCACTTAGATTCATTTTACGCATATTCTTCATATATTCTATATTCTTAATAGATTCTTTATATATAACCTTCCCAATAGCCTTCCTCTCTTTCAGCTCACATTCATTTTTCTTGAACTTGTATCTCCTACTGTACACAGTAGTACAGATGATATGTCATTGCTGCCTAATGTGGTGGCATTAATACGTCTCCATTTCTGCTAGACAAACTAATGTTTAAGGATTGCATTTGCACTTTTCACAGCCTCATCAAATTGTTAACCTATCATAATCAAGACCATAACTAATACTCTTCTTCCTTTGTCCTTTTGCATAGTCTCCCTGCTTTGCATAGTCTCCCTGCTTTATAGTAGAAAATCTTGTTATTTGTCTGTATGTACATTATTCCTGCCTTTCAAGCTTTTATATGTAATTCCATTTCTACTATAGGAGACTGCAAACTCATTAATTTTTTCCCCTTATGATATTTAAACCCCTCTATGTAACTGTCTTTAGCACATTTCAATAACACACTCTCACTTTGCAACAAATTTATTTGTGAAAATATTAAATAAGATTAGCCCCAAGACTGAACCTTGAAAAGCTCTGCTCATAACCTCCCTCCAGGCAACAGCTCTCTTTTCACTAGCCTGATCTTCTGCTCATCCACTCTTTTCCACCTTATGTTTCCTTTCCCAAGGCTAACCTGTACTAATGGTTTCCAATGCAATGAAGTACCATAAGCTTTATAGAATCAATATATGTATCTCCTTTGTCTGAAATATCAATCCCATCAAGAAAAGATATCATGGTTAATATACTTTCGATAAACCTGTGGGGTTTGAATTGTATTTTTCATTCTTCTCCATAGTTTTGATTGTTCTTACCTTTAAAGTCTCTCAGCCAGAGATCACAACAGTTATTCACTGGAGTGACTGAGACCAGAGCGATGATCCACTGTAGCACAGGCTGCAATCCCATTTTCTTAGAAAATGTGTCATAAAAGGCCCCATTTGCTACTCTCTGTTCCATTAATACCGCCTCTGAATATGAAAAAGTACTGAGGATTGTTGCTACTGGACCTGAAGTTGCACACTGTGAACTATGGGCTCTAGCCCAGGGTCTCTGTCCTTTTCGACCTGAGCACCTTCAGTTCTCTTTATTTTGCTTTCCTTGTCCTTGATGCAACACTCAGTTTAACTGAAGATGCTGCTTTTATTGCCTTGTTTGCATTGACCTTCCTATTGAAGGTACATTGGGAACAGTCACTGAGATTGTGCATGGTGTCGAGTTGTAAACTCATGTTCATTGCCTCTCTCTCCAGCAGAACAGATATGATCTGAATCCTCTTGGTCAACTCACTCTGTGGGACTTGGATTCCTGGCCCTCCAGACCACATTACTGGAGAAGCCACTACCTCTTGAGAGTGTTTTGCATACTTTGGGTATCTTTATAATCTTGCACTGAGTCAGGCATGAGTCTATGATTCTGATAGAAATACCACAGCCCACAGATAAAGAGCTAAATTTCTCCACAGACCCTGTCATGTTCCCCGAGACATGATTCTTAATATGCCTCATCTCTTCTCAGATAAGTCATGTGTTCTTCCCCACATTTAATAGAGAAGCTCCCATATCTTTTCATAGCGACAGGGGTTGACCTGCAAAGCCCTGCCATCCTGATTCCAGCTGGGCACGGGCATCTTTGAACACCTCAATTTAAGTGGCAAAGTGTTAGTGCCTGTACCCTATTGTAAGCAATGGAGTTCTAATGATACAGACAATGAAGTCCAGAGGTCTCCTCAGCCCCTTCTACTGGTAATGCTGTGGGCTCAAGTGAATCGACTTGATGCAGATCTCTAGTGACCTCTGAGATGCCCATAGTGTCTCACATGGACCCAACAACCAGTTCAGCATTGAATACTACTAAACAATGACAGATGTTGCACAATTCAAAGGAAAATAAGCAGGAGAGAAGATTAAACAAGGAGTAAGTATCCAAATATTAGAATTTGCAGAATATTTTTTTCTACTAACAAGTAAAATGGACTTTATACCTTTGCTCTTTAGAATAATGGGAGGGAGTGGGGAAGGAGAGGTGCAGTTTGCAAGCTCACAAGGGATTATTCCTGTAGCTGATCAGGTTCCTCAGGATCTCTCAGGATGTTGCAGGGAGTATGGTTTGTGATGCTTCCACACAGTTGTGCTGCAATATGCTCATGTGCTCACTTTTCTTACTGAGAAGCAGCTGTCCAGAACACTGTACCTTTTACCACTGAAATGCTTAGAGTCACATGTACTTTAACCATGCAGTGTAAGGGAATATCAAAAGAAAGGTCCTGAAATGTGCCTGTGTTTCCTTATTTCCACAATTTGTAATTAATTTAATTTTTCGGTTGTTTTTGCAATTTGTTCTTGTCTTGGATTTCTACATAGGTCTATGCATTGCTCTTTTTGGGCACATCAGAACAATATTGTTGGTAGAAGTGAAATGATGTTCTACTGACTAAAATGCTGTCAAGTTTTGACAAGTATTTATTCTGGTCCAAAGAGCAAGGATCTACTCTACCAGAATATTGTAATAAACTGTGGTAGCACATCCTTCCCAAGGACTACAGGGCCTGTCTCAGCATGCTGGCAGGGTTGTGGGTGTGTATTTGCATTAGCCATTCTTTTGGGGGGCTGGAGGTAGAAGAGCCAGTCAGGAAAGGTTTTGTGACTACAGAAGAAAGAGTGGGATGTGGAGACAATAGTAAGGTCTATGGATCTACAGTGTCATACAGAAGATTTCTGGTTTTTTGGCTTCAGAACAGGTCTTGAGGCAGTCAGAGGCCAGGCCAGAGTGATTTCTCCATACCTGAAGCTGATCTGTTCTGCATTACTGCTGTAAAAGTGGAGGATTCAGTGACTGAAAATGCAAAGGGCTTCTTCCGTCTAAAGACTGTGAAGACAATCAAGTTCTAACTCTGCCCTCACAGCACTTAATACATTGATTAAGGATTATTATAGCATGAAGACAGATCTGAGGAAGTACATGAGGCCTATCTAACCAAAAAACAGGGATAGGATTACAAGGTTCTTGCATTTTAACCAGAAAATGGCAGGGTTTCCTTTCAGACGACATGCACATTTTCACTCTAGAGATAAATACGTGTTAAAGTTAGTGATGACTAAGTAAAAGAAAACAATATCAAGGTAATCTTTTGCAGGTAGATGTCATACTTTATCACTGTGTTAAGTATTCATTCTACCTGCCAGCCTTGCCTTGCCTATATCCTCAGATGATTGCTGCTACAACAGCAACTCTATTATACTAAAAAAACTGTTTTCACATGTTTTTAGGATTTCTTTTCCGCTTGTTTTTGAGATGGGGAAAAAGAGGGATCTTCTTCAGTTTTGTTTTAGAGAAAATTTGCAACAACAGATTCCACACAAGAATTCTGATTTCTTTTATTTTTTGTTTTATGACTAAAACTTACTAAATCTTCTTAATAGTATTTTGGTATCTTTTCAAGTTGGAATCCATTCTATTTCTGATTAATTCATACTGCCACAAGAGTCCTAGAGCTATGCAGATTAGCTGAATGTACCACACTACAATATCTGTGTTGTAAACCTAAGGGTATCCATGGGCTTTTCAAGTGAATGCACATTCATACGTGAAGTAGGCAACACACAGTGAATGAGCTACATTATGTGAATGTGCTCAACAGCTGAAAAATGAACTATGTCATGGATTTCAGCTTCATGGAGTGAGCAGCTGAATTTGTCGGTGACACTGAAAGATTGTTCTTCTGTATGACTCAGTTTGATTCACTGGCCTGACAATGCCCCCTTCTTTGTGAATCCCTCGCACCTGTAGATGCACAGTGCTCACAAAGGTCTAATTCTGGCACTTAGCAAAGTCCCAACTACTAGAATGTCCAAGTAAGTGCAGTAATTTTTCTGATGTTGATGTTGATTGCAACACTCATTATATGTTGTAGAATAGTGTTAGACTGATGCATTCTTTGGAAGCTCAGTTCCAAGATTTCATGTCAGAAAAAAATATTCATGCTGAATTCAAAGGACTCTAAAGAAAATTACAGAAAATATACCATTTCCAGACTCTAACACTGCAGACTTGAAGCTAAGGAGAATGGTAACTGTTTTCCCCTTTAGGCACTTTGTACTAAATTATTTGCAGGATAAATAACAGCAAGCCACTAAATAGATACTATAGATTTCTCAGGAAATCTAAGGTGACATTCCAATGTCAAACCACAGGAAATCCCTACAGACTTTAACCATAGATTTTCTAATTCATATACCCCCAAATAAATATTAAAATCAAACCCACAAATGGCATTCTCCTTCCTGATTGAGATCTACACTGGGCTGCCAGAATATTAAAGCAACCTGTACCCAGGTTGTTCATAAAGACAATAGTGGCTGTAACTGAGCTAGAAAAAGGGAAAAAAACCTATCTGCATGAAGCTTGCTTCTGGCTAACCAACTTCGGACATGATCCCCAGTTTAACTGTAAATCAGGCTTTCAAAAGGGAAAGGGAAATAAATCATTCCACATGCAAGAAAAACTAGCACAAGTTTATATTGCAGTAGAAATGCCAACACCTTCTTGGAGCTAATTTTTAGCAATAATTATATGAAAATGCCACTGAGAAACCATAAATCTTCAAACTCTCTTGCACACCGCAGAAACAAGCAAGAATCTCTTGAAAGCATCTAGAAGTGAACTATGGGACCGAAAAACAAAAATTCAAATGAGATGCTGAAGCATATTGCTGGTGGTGCAATGATAAATCATGCACACTAGGTTCTTGTTTCGGATTGTAGTACAAACACACAAAAAGGTAAAGAAGTGCTCCTTTCAGGTTACAGCAGTCACATCAGCTAACAGCAACCCAGCCTGGAAGCCAGGTTGTTGAATTCCTCTCTATGTGATCAGTGACGCAGCCCAAGACCTAAAATGTCAAATGCAATAACAGATGATTCAGAAAAGCTTCGGGAAGGGCCCAGACAAAAAGAACAGGGAAGCTGGAGGAGGCCATGCAAGGACAAAAGAGAAGGGAAAGGAACTTTTTTTCTGACTGCTGCCTGTTCAGGCAAATCTAATTTTAAGGGCTGTGTTTTTCTTGAAGTAGTATGGATTTTTTTTATTTTTTACACATCAACATTATCCTTCAAGTACACGAATTCATAGAGAAAGAGTGCTGGCTCAACCCAATGCACAGAATGGATTGTGCTCTGGATGCCTGTTTAGATACATCATAGACAGAGATTTGATTTCAGCAGCAGTGGTGACAAACTACATACCTAAAGAGTCACTTTTTGCTTTGGGAGAAGTGGTTTGGAAGGTACCAATATTTTAAATGCTTGTTCCTGCTGGCCAGCACATCATCCCTGATATTATCCCTTATATTTAAAGGGGCTAATGGATCTGGGAACAGCCTTCTCTGTGCAAATCTTACTCCCATTTCTTGAGTTGTGCTATTGCACTATGGGCTGAGAAACATATCTGTGAAATGCCTCTTCTTCACTTCCAGAATTCACCTTCAGGCAAATACTTAATTTCTCTCTTGAAACTGCTAAATTCTAGTTTAAAATAGTCATTTCCTGGGGTGTGGCAACTTTTAAAGCTGTCTGAAGGACAAGGATTGCTGGCAGTCCACTCTTCCCTCTTTTATGTGCCTGTTACCAAGTGGAACCCTTTTATTTGGCAAAGGTGGATCTGTACTATGTTGGAGGAGACTTTGAACTAAAATTAGTAGGAGTAAAAGCAAGGACAGCCCAGTAGTTTCATTTACTTAATATAAATTGAGTCTTTTTATATCTAAGTATCTGTGTCCATGGTACTTTGCAATGTCATAAAAGAAAGACAAAGTGCTCCACATACTTAGAAAGTTCACTCTCCTAAAAATTACAATAGTATGAGCCTACTCAATATGTGACGGTGGGTAATGAAGATGGCAAGGGAGGGTAAGGTATAAAGGATTAACATTCGAAGCATAATAAGCAACATCATTGACACAAATTTAAACATAAGTTTTGTGATTCCTAAAAGCAGGCTTGGACCTCTGAAAGCTGGGCACACACAGAAGCACAGTGAAAAGGTTTTGAAATACTGAGAGGCTCCTGTTAGCAGTTCTGTCCTAAGTAAAGAGAGTAGGTGGGAAGGCATGAGCCCAGGAGATGTTCAGCTTTCTGCTCTCCATCCATCTGAGACAACACAAGAGTAACCTCACTCCATAGGACCTTTGTTAAGCTCCTACTTAAATGCTCTGTTACATTGCTCCTGGGCACCAGCTATGGCTCACTGAAGTCAGAGCTGTTAAAACCAAAGATGAAAAGGACTGCCGAGTCCTGGGCAACGCAGAGTGACACCAGACCTGCTAGGAGAAGCTCATGGTCAGAAGGGCACGGACAGTTCAGAGACGTGGTTGGACCAGCTGTACATTGCCTCATGAGGATGCCAATGAATCCCATGAAAAAAGGACATCATCAGGCATTCAGGAATGTGTTGCAACTCACAGGCAGAGGAAAACATGAACTGACTTCCTTGTACAAAAAAACACTCAGAAGTCTTTGTTGGAATTTAAATAAGAAAGTCTTCATGTCCTTTTTTTCTTGCAGTGTTAAATGAGAGGCAAAGAAATGAAGCAAACAAAGCAAAAAGAAAGGGGAGAAGACTGGCTCTTAGAACAGGGGAAGAAGGGGAAGAATGACAAGACCACAAAGAAGCAAAACCTCCAGCAGTCTCAGCCAAAGATATTATCACTTCCACTGTGCCCTAAACTAGGAGCCTTGTAGGATGAATCTTTGTGAAATCAATCCAGGTTCATGTTTGGTTGGAGTACAAGTGAACAAGGCATCTAAACCTGACCATGCCACTGAGCTGCTCAGGATATCAGAGGAATGGCTGCGGATCCTCTGAGCCTCTGCTCCTCCACTCTGCTACTCCTGCCCTTTCGGTCTGAAATTCTTAGGGCAGGTACTCCTGGACTCTGTGTTGGAGCAGGGTGTGGGACATGGCAGGCATTTGCATTTCAGTACCACCTCCTCTTTCCCTCTGGATGTTGCTGCACTAATGTGTGATGAGATGGGTATAGACATACAAGCAGACCAGCAAAATCCATGAGAAAGAACTATCGTAGCCCAGGAGTCTTTAGGTACATTTTGTATTCAGCTTATTGTTGGTTTTATGGTTACGAGCCAATTTTGCCCTAATGAAAATAAAGGAAAGAGCTGAAGTTCAGAGGCTATGCAAATGGAGATTAATATACACTTTTAAAAGCGTTATTTAAAATTTTTACTGCTTTAAAATTATAATGCTTTTTGATTTTGAACATTTTCAGGATTATTAACTTTGCTCAGATTTAATACAAGAAATTTATATGTATGAAATGGAAAGACAAGCATGCAAAAATTATTGCAGGAAGTGAATTACAGAATGAGGATGGTGTATGGATGCTGAAAAACTCCATATATTTAAACACAATCATTTTGCGGATAATGACGACTGAGTCATCATCACATACTATGTGTCTCTTTGTGTCAAAATAAGAGTAATAAATGTAGTCATAAGGCAAATCTGTGTGACTGAGTAATGAAGAGAATGAAAAAGTCCTAATGGCTGGAATAATGATGGCTGGGAGGGTTACTTGTTAAGATAATATGTGGTTTGCTTAATGAGGAACGGGCACAAAAGAAGAGTCAAGATATTGCACTGTATATTAAACCAAAAGACTAAGGAAAGATGGCCGAAGATGGCATTGCAGGCAGACTTCAAATAACTTGTGGTATATTCTCAGTGCATCACAGAGAGACACGTTGGAGCTAGCAAGGTGACAGGACATCCCTCTTCCCAGAGTGTTAGCACTATGGCTTCTGCAAAGCACGGCCAGCTTGCTAAATCTTTGGTGTGGGGAAAGGAAACGGGCCTTGGCACACCACACTTGGGAAGCTGCTGCTGATTGTCACAAGATGCTGGTGGGGCAAAATAAAGTTGTCTTATTCATGGAAAGAAGAAGTGATCCTGCAGTGCAGCTGTTGGTGTACTTGCACTGGGAGAGGGTTAAACACAAACAAAAATGTTCCAGTTCCAAAATGCAAATGGTTTTGAGAAGTCTATACTGCATTTGCAGTTATTTCAGTGAGATTTTTGCTATTAAATTTAGGAGATTAAACATTTCTTCTACAGATGTCTATGAACCAAAAAATGGTATAGTATTGAGCAATGGCTTAGCATGAATAATCTAATGTGTCAATTCTGAAATAAATTATTTGCCTTAAACTACTCAGTTAGCAGAAGCAATGAACCATGCTGTAACTTCCTCGGTAATTTTCCCTAAGTAGATAAATAATTTCTCTCTAGATTTCACTGAAGTCTTTATTTTGGACCCATGATATGAGTGTCATGATGATTTTGTGATTTTTCTCAGTTGGATATATTAATAACTGAAATACTAGTTATTTCTGAAAGTACTATAATTTAATCAACATGAAAAACATAAGAATTTCTCAATATCAATTACCAGTAATAGATTATCATTATCTATTAGTTATCACTTACCATCAGAAGTTGCTAGTGAAGAATATTAATGTTTGGGAACAATCTGTCTTGTCCACAATGAATATACCCAGTTTTCCATGCTGTGCAAGTCAAATATGACATTGGAGATCACTGTGAGCACCGCTGGACCATTCTCAGGGTCAAATCATGGAGTAGATTACTATCTGCACTGAGTTCTCCTCAGGGTTTCTCAAACAGGGGCTAGGCTCATAGCTGGGAGCTGTGGTATGAAGCTGGCATGGGGCACTCCCCTCACCCCATGCTCCATCCGTCTTGTCTCTCTGCTGTGAATGCATAATCACACAGGAGAGCCTGGTTCTGTGTGTGCCTACGCTGAGCTATGTACCCTTCAGTTGTCGTGTTTACTTCAACGCGGCTGTTGACGAAACCGAAGATTGTCTGTGGGGTTGGGTGCCTAATGAACAGAATTCTTAATGCAAATAAATCCAATCAAGATTTTCATACCATATAAGCAAACAGTGCAATTCGTGGAAAAAAACCAGCCTTGCTGAAAACTACTGTTATGCAAATATCATCACATTTGGGGCATGTATTAAAGCAGCCCTCAAACTGCAGATTTTTGGCTCGACATAGGAAATAAAATGAGATCAAAACAGGAGGGAATAGTACTGGTGGATTTGAAAGATACAGATTAATAAAAAGAACTCATTGTATGCTTTACATGGAAATTTTTTGGTTACCTTGCTGTAAATTTTGTTAAAAGACCTTTGTTTAACTTTCTGCACCAGAACTATGATTCATTCACACAAAAGGTTATATGAGAGGCACAATTTTTTAGTTCATTGAGGCTTTCCTGTTCAAAGGAGACAGGCTTTTGTGAGATCTGCTGTTGTTCAGAGAGGGAATTAGTTTTATTAGCAGTGTGTCATTCACAGTGTGCCTTACACGTCTACCAGCTTCCTCATTTCTTTTTCTTTTCTTTTTTTTTTTCCTCAATTTGCTAGCACTGGAGTGGTTTGGGATCCTCAATATGAATAAACCCCATTGTATTCTTCCCATATTCTCACCCCAGGATGGTATTTCCTTCTGACCAAGAACTCAGGGCTCTTAAAAAAAAGAAAGGGAGCACAAAAAGCCCCCTAACAATGCTGTGCTTCCAGGATGTCAACATTACCAACTGATTTAACCACAAAAATCTTCCTGCCTCATCCTTTCCTGTACCCTCTACGTGTTGTTTTTCCGCACTCAACTAGCTCAGGAGCTTTTCCGAGACCTTTTGTTCTCTTCACTAAAAGCCATGTGCATAGTGCTAGAATTAATTCCCGCATTTGGGAGAACATCGAGGCAGTTCGCTACAAAGTGAACCTTTATTATTCACAAATCCTGGTAGGGTCACATGAAGCGTGGGATGTCTCCCCGGTCCCTGGCAAGCAGACACAAGCAGCCACAGCCAGCCTGCCCTGCTCTAGCTCTGGGACAGCTGGAGTGTGAGGACAAGAGGCCTGTGTCCCCTCGCAAAGGATGCTGCCGTCATATCCCTGCAGCCCAAAACAGGCTGTAAGCAGAATTTAGGTGTCTCAGTTTAAGCAAACAAACAAGCCGAGCCCGTCTTGTACCAGGGCATGATTACATCAGCTCTCACATATAGGTGACAGGGTTCTGTACTGCATCAAATATGTATCAAGCATGTGTAATAATTTGGGCTTTATTCTCATAAATTAGAAGTCCGGAGGGAACTGCTAGTGACCATCTCTCTGACTGTCTGCATAAGGTACACGAAAACCTTTCTTCAAATTAATTGGAGCGATAGCATCTGTTCTAGAAAACATTCAATTGATTTTAAAATTTCCAGTACTGTAGAAACCAACATGCTAAGCAGAGTCAGAGAACCCTCGTACTTAATGATTTGTGCCATGTTTCTCATCTGAAGTTTTCCGTTTTCAACACCAGGCCACTGCCTGCTGTTACACTTCTCTTTGCAGAATAAAGAGCCTTCAAATTCTGTTTCTTAAGCTGGTAGTTGTAGACTGTGATCATATTTCTTCCTTCTCCTTAAGTAAAACTGATGGAGTTCCTGGATTATTTCATTATTTAGCATGTTCTTCCTATCACATTCCTTGTCTTTTGGCCTTTTTTCTGAACGGTCATGTTCTCAATGTCCTGTTTGACTAGAGTGTGGGTAATGGATAGTCCACTGTGTTAGTGGTCATAGTTGATATGGGAATGATGAATGCACTCTCCTCCTCCTCCTTCTGCTCCTCCTCCCAGAGCTCATCCTGGTTCTACAGCCCCTGATCACAGCTTGTTTAGACTTCTGGTGTAATGTGGGCTATTGAACAGCAATGGGAATATTTTATGATGCTCAGGTCTTTTCCAGGGTCTCAGCATGCCCGCAAGATGTAAATGCAACCGATGTTCTGCAGTTACAGGTTATCAGTTTCATACTTGACTACATTAAAATGTCCATGCGTTTCTTCTGTTCAATCTAGTACATGATTTTTTGCCACCTGAAAGTTTCTCAATTGTGCTTTACTTTTTGTTTCTCTCCCCAAATCACTGAATAATTAAAATGTTCAGTAGAAAAAAGAATCAGTAATTGATCTTTGTGGGACATGCTTAGAAACCAACTCACTCCTGAATAATTCCCCATTTACTCATGCCTTTAGGGACCTCTCAAACAGCTTTTAAACCATACTGCTAAGAGAATAGCATTAATTTTGACACCATTCATGCCCCAGTGTAAAGGAATACATTCCAAGACCGCCATATTCAACGAGAACAAAGTTGAACCTGCAGCTGTATTTGAGTTTTCATGGGATTCAAATAGCAGACAGCTGGCTGGCCATCTCAGCTTGTTCCAGCTTGACATCTCTATGGTTTTTTGAAAATGAAAGGCAGACCTCTATGGTGATGTGTTGCCAATGTTTAAGTTAGAGGTCCCATTTTTGGGGGGAACAAAAAAAAAAAAAGACTGTGGACTCTATTATTGTATCTCAACTTTCTGTGTGCTTTCCTGTAATACAAGACAAAGAAGCATGACAAGAAATGCTGAGTGTTTTCTGCAGAGAGGTTTTGCTTTCAGAGTGCCAGACCCATTGTACATTCTGAGCCATTCCAGCTACAAATTCCTTGCTCTCCAGGAGCAACCAGGATGCAGCTCCAGAAGCTATCCTGGGTAGCAGAGAACAATTACAGGGAACTATATGTTATACATTTCCCAAAGTCTCCCTTGGGTTTGAGGTAATGCATAAACAGCTCAGGGCACCACCTGCTTCTATGAAATTGGCAGTGGGAGAGAAGCAAGGGGAGAAGTTTCTAGGCAAGGCTCTGGCCAGGTGCCCTGGGCACCACCCAGCCCTTCCAGCACTGGTCCTTTCTCAGCACAGGAAGAAAGGAGCTCTGTGCTGGGGATTTTAGTGTTGTTGGTTGAGATCCTTCAATGAGCCACTGGGTAAGCCAGAACCACAGTCAAGGACAAGGGAAAAGATGCTTGCTGTGAAAAAACCACCCACTGGTTCTCACACTTTTTGGCCCATAAATATTGTGACTGAGTTTGTATCTGCTAAAATGAGCAAGTTTTTTTGGTCAGAGATAACACTAATAGATGGAAGCAGCAGGTAGGTCTGCAAATGCAGCCTGGGGGTCCTGCATTTAAATGAGCAACTCTAAACTGAGAGGAAGAAGATGTCTCTCCTGGGCTGAGATAGTCTAGCTATAATTTGTGAGAATTATTCCTGCCTTGAAGCATAATAATCCATGAATTTCTTATATACAAAAGAACTCCCAGATTTTTGCTAAGAATGGAGGATATAGAGGCAGTGTAAACTTCTTGAAAACAAGTAAACAAACACAGGCAAATCCCATAGCATGCAAAATTCAACATCTAGACCTAGTTGGTTGAAGGCTGAGCAGGCCTTTCCTTCCTCACCCAAATCACGCTTCAGGTCATCTGTCTTAACTCTATAATTTTAAGACCAACAGCTACTAACCTTGGCACACTGGAAAAATTACATAAGAGGCAAACTCATCCCCTCTAAATCTGGAGGAAGCAATGACGGAAGTTTCTTATCAAACATCCATTTTTCAGGAAAGACAGAAAAATCAAATCCATGAAACAGAGTAGCCGAACATCACTCATTTTTCTTGTTTTTTTTCTAAAAAAGAAACATTTTCTTTTTCCTTCCTGTTAGAACACAGACTGGTTCTCCTGTGGAGCAGATTACTATGCAATTGCAGCTACCAAAAAAACGTATTAAAAATTGCTTATAATGGACTAAATTGTTCTTTGCAGCAAGTGAAAACAAATTTGGCATATCACTCACTCGTACACTTTCCTGCCACTTGCCTATCCCATGCACTAGGTGCACGTGTGTCAGTTGTGCTTGCGTCATCACTGAAAGCCTTAATGACTGACTCATTTTTGCGCGGCATGGTGGCGAATATAGGCTGGACCTCTGTGGGCCTGTGGAGCCAGGGAACAGGAGGAGGCTGCGGTGAAAGAATGGCTGCAGGGGAAAAGGCACCAGAGGGCAATGCAACGGGCACGGTTTGTCACACTGAGCTCTGTCTCTTGTGTCCCCATCTTGTTTTGGCCGCTCTGTATGACTCACTTGTAGCCAAGTGCTCACTTCACAAACAGATGAGCTGACAGAAAACCATGCTGCCTCCAGCTGAATGCCATGACTTCTCCAAGGGAAGTTAGCACCTCCCCCCTCATGTTTCTGCCAGCAAAAGGGGCGGCACAAGTACATCTTCATGGACTTTGGGAGAATTCTGCAATTGCCTGGGTTTACCTGGGTTGCACCAACCCAGCTCACCTGAGCCAAGGAACAGGAGGGAGCACACACGGAGGAGGTGCCCACAGTGGGCACAGCCACATCTGCAGAACAACACTGGTTGATGTTACCATTCTCTAATATGTTCTTACACGGAAAGTAGCTTGATTGTTTTGGGAAGCATAACATTGTCCATCACAGTGTCCTAAGAGGAGCAGTGAGTGTCCTGTTTTCTGTCCCAGGCTTCCTTAGTATCATCAATTTTAGAGTCAGTAAGTGATAAGACAATTATTCTTTTTACTCATATGTCCTTGAAAAATTAGAAAAGCTGTGCCAGAGTCAACATGTCCCAAAGCCAACCTCTGATACCTATGAAATGGAGTAGTTGGATGGACAGGCAGCTGCAGCAGTGGTGTTTAACAGTGTATGTAAAGTCAGACAGATCAAACCTCTTCAGTTACATGGCTCTGAAATAGCAACAGTTGGCTTGTCCATGATGGGCTCTAGTATCAACATGAGGTACCAAATTTTTGACTCTTCCATGCAGTTGTTGCACATCTGCTGTGGCATTGTGGCATGGTTACCTTGCTTTGGTGGCCAGAGGGCAAGGCGTTCCCAAGTGTCCTCTGTGGGACTGGCATCCTTCATGGTACTGACATCCCCCATGGGACTGGCATCCTCCATGCTGCCATACAGCAGGTGCCATCTGGGCAGTGTCTGGGCATGGTTTCTTCATACCTTTTGGCTAGCATGTCTAAGCCCATGTTGCAAGAAGCTCATTTTTGGGAAGAGAAGACAGACATCCCTGCTTGGTTTCTGGCTTCTCTCCTGCAGCAGCAAGAGTATCAATTAATATCAGCAAAGATGCCAGTTAATTAGTGGTGGTAGGCTGGAGGACATTGACACCTTTTTCTTGTATGTCCTCTCAAGAACAGATTAATCCCAGGCGGGTCAACCAACTGTGCAGCAGATGGCTGCAGCTTTTCCTGCTGCTCACCTTGGCTGGGGCTGATCTGGCTGCTCAGCACTGCCCACCTTGGTTTGAGCATCACCTTCCCAGGCCATCATTCAGGCACACAGAATTTCAGGCTAGATGTTCATTTATCAGCTTAGTTTTGGAGATGTAGATAGATAGCAACCATAAACACACCACAGCTGCATTTTTTTTAAAAACCAATCTGGCAGGGAGTGAATTCTTTCGAGTGAAATTTCTATACAGTTGAGTAGATCAATTTAAAGTCATTATGTACTGGTGCTGCTGCAATAACCTATGCACTGTTCTGCTTTATGAAACTCAAATATTATTTCAAATAAAGCTAACCTAACACCTCATTCATCTGTATTGATTCCACTATTAAGGCACTAAAGATGGTCTGGGAACACCTAGGATCAACTCCGAGCTTTACAATAGACTTTTGCTGTGTCAGCCTCTTTGCACATTCATCTTCCCTCTAGATTCAGTTGTCTTCTACTTAGAGTTTGTTGTGTTGGCTCCTTCTAAGTTACCAGAGAGGGCGATGATCTCGTCTTGCTCAGGTGACCAGACACCTACAAGAGGACAAATTGTCCCGTGATGACCCTGTAAGAGGTATTTATCTTTTGTTCCTTTTATTTTTTTTAAATTGTGCGTTCTTGGCAATGACATATGGGATGTAGACAAAGGCTTTCACAACAGAGTTCTGCACCTCTGGAGCCATTCTGTGTATCTTTGTGGCAGAAGCAAGGATCTAGCTCAGTTTCAAAGTGTGCTACGGAACTGCTGGTGAAATATTATATCAGAAATGATCTTAACTATGGCTTCTTTCCATAAGACTTTTTGCTACACTTTACATGCAGCCGGTTGGAGAGAAAAACACGTTTCCTTCACCAGCATTGTCAAGAGTGAACAGCTCAGCCTCCATGGCTCCACCACCATGGGTGGGTCAGTGGGCTTGGAGGCAGCTGAGCAAAGACCAGAGCTAGTTGCATCTTCTTACCTTCTTGTGCCCAAACACGGCTGTTTGAAGACCAGTGATCTCATCCTTCACTGCTTCGAAACTTCCAGAGTCTAACAAGCCTTAACTGCTGCAACTCAACTTCGCAGAGCAAGAAGCCATGAAACTTCTTTTATACATGTTTCCAAGAGCAAGGATTTATTATAATGCAGAACTTTTATATTTTCGTAATAGCTCTCCGCCCATCTTTTCCCACAGAAGAGGGTTGCATTTCTCTGGGTTTTGTTTCTACATTTTGCTTGAAAAGAGGGTTGAATATTGGGGCACAGGTGGGTGCTGTGGGGGCACAACACTTTCCAGTTGGTACTGGCACATAGGTCTCACCAGGGTGGTGAGTTTCACGGCTTTAAAAATCTAAAAGAAGGAGAAACCCAGCTAATGACATGCTAGAAGTATAGGCTTAAAATCAGGCACCAGTTATAACTTGTTTGTTAATTCATGTTCTCAGAGGAAAGTCCTTTTATCTGAATAAGCTATACTTAACTGCTCCATTTCATAGAACTGGAAATCAAGAAGTTCTCCCAGCTGGGGAGTCACCGATATAGGCTCACCAGGTTTCATGTACTTCTCATGTGTCTGGTCTGAACTTCATGCTCCAAGTGAGGGCCAAGAGAAATGCAAGCATCTGGCAATCTACTTCCCACATGGAGAAGCTGCATCTCTTTCAGCAGCCTTGCCTCTTCCAAGGTGGAAACTGCTCAGAGCAGTAAAGTCAAAATGAAATAGCCACTGTTGAAACTTTGCTTTCCTTTGCCTTTGCTTTTCAATGTGCCTAGATTTTCCAGTTTTTAATAACCTCTTGAAAAAGTGGTCCAGCCCTCAAAGATGAAAGTCAGCAGTGCCGATTAGCACCTCTGACAGGCAGAGCAGCGGAAAACCAGTCCCTATGGTCTTACCACAGTCATCTGGACATCATACCCTGTTTGGGTGGAGCATCCCCAGGTTCTCATGGCCATCAGCCAGGGAAGTAGTGAGCTTGGCTTCCTCAACATGTCTCGGTCCTGAGCAAACCACAGTTTGAGAAACTGAACAGGCACCAGAAGAAACAGAACAGAAGGAAATGCATAGGAAGTCCTTTGTTTGCTGCAGTGATCAGCCAACCATAAAAGATGTTTCTTTGGTGCTAACATCATACAAAATTAGGAGCAGGAGCTTGAGACAGGTTTAAAATGATGAGGAAGAAACTGTAATTGTCCACACAGAGTTGCTCTGCCCCTGTGAGGGAACTGGGAGAGTTTTGCTCCTTCTGCTCTTCACTCACTTTTCAGTGTGGTGAAAGCCAGAATCATATATACAGCAAATATTTTTAAGAATGCCTGTTTGAGTCTGCATCCAACTACTTCTCTCTGTTCCAAGGCCACCTAATTAACAATTTTTTTCCTATGTCTGGAAAGCTGATACTGACGAACTGCTGCTGAGTGGATAATGGCAGATGTATTTGCCTCTGAGCTATTGGCAGCCAAATTATGGCTTGACCCAAAGTTACTTAAAAGATGACACCAAGTTTTTTTCTTACTTGCATATGGATGCAACTACTTGGTTGCAGAAAAATTTAATCAATGAAGGCAGCAGCAGCACAAAATGTGCCATGTGAGATCAGCTTCAATTGCTGTCAGGAAGGAGAGGCTGTGGGCAGCATTGCTTTTACAATATTGTGATTACACCAAATGCAAAATTTCGTTTTGGATCTGCCCCAAACCAAACAATTTCTGAATTCTGGACAAACATAAAGGATTTCTTGAATTAAATTAAATATTGCATTCAACCCCCAAATGTTTTTTAAATACTTTCTTTTCATCACAGCAATGGGTTGGGCTTGCAACACTGTCATGGAGTGATGGAATGTTATATTCAGCAGTGTGGTGGAAATAGGAGTAGGATGTAGATAGACTGAGGTTCTGACCTGGGGTGAAAGATACATGAAAGAAGGAAATTTCAGTCATGACACATCTCAGAAGCATGTCCTGACTGCTGGGAGTGCTTCCCCATCCCACATGGTTTTCTGACTGGCAGTTGCAGATATTTTCTCAAGCAGCAACTATTCCTCAGAATTCTCATATAATTAAGTCTGGCTGAAACAGAATTTTTCCTTGCCAAAATCTAGTTCCAGGCAAAGACATAATTCAGAATCAATACCAGGTATGCAGCAGAAGTCTTCCTGACTGTGCCATACAGAGATAATAGAGCCCGTAAAATGACCCCAGAGGGTTGTGATTCATGCTCTCCCCCAGCCTTTGGACATGATTAGCCATTGTCAGTCCTATAGTGTATTCATCTCAGAGCCTCAGAACCTCTTTGTAACAAAGACAAATGTATATTGTATTTCTCCAGCTAAAAAGAGATGAAGTTGGCAATTTATTATGTTGAATTGCAGGTTCTGCTGAGTTTGGTAGTTTGTAGAGCTTAATCCTCTTTATTTAAAGTTTTATTCAGTGCAGTTGCTTCATTCTGAGCAAATTTTTCAATTGACCCTCAGAAGATGGGGAATAATTTTCAGCCTTTGACAGATTTGATCTCTTATCATTTTTTGACTCAGGATTTGGAGATGTAATTATTTTAATGCTTTTTTAATTTGAAATTTAAGCTTGCACTTATTTTATCAATGAGAGAACTAATGAGTTCCTCAGAGGGAAAGCTCTGCAATGAAATAACAGAAATGTACAGTAAGAACACAGCCTTAGAGCTGGTTTGGGAGGAGCTGTCTTTGAGCCAAGTCTAAGATCAAGATTGTTGCCATGTTCATTTTTGGAAGCCTCCTCCATTGATTTTTCATTTGTGTATTCATTACACTGAAAGCCCACAAAGTGCAGTTGATAATTACCATCAATGGTCTGGTTTTGAATTCTTTTCAGACGAAGCTGATAATTCAGCTAAGTATCTGAATGGTTGAGGCTGCTTAATACCAGCCTGCTACATTGCCTTTCATGTCTTCTCTTGAAGGCCTTTGTGAAGCGAAGCAAGGGCACACACACAGATTATCCTCAGCTCTTACTGGTGGTGAGACGCCAGCTTCCCTGTTGGTGTCTATAGTATTTTTGCCGTGGGGCATTTGGGCACAAGAAACTTGTTTTAAAATAAATTGACGATCTTTTATTTTACAACAATGCAGATTTGAAAACAGTTGTATCGGGCAGTGAATTAAAATGGTCTTTCATGCTTGTGATTCAGGCAAGATTTTGACCATTCACCATTCAAGGACAGGGATGCAGCAGGTATGGCTCTATTGTGAGGGTTCCCATTCTGTAAGAGATGTAGAAAGACGTAGGGTGACTAGAGACTTCTCCCTACAAAAAGAAGGTGGAAGTTGATACAGAGTCACTTTAATGTTATGGCTTGCAGGTTTTTATTTACTGTTGAAGGGAAGTAATAGCTTGTGCTGAGAGTTTGTTTTGTTTTGGTTTAGTTTTTTTATTTGTTTGCTTGTTTGTTTTTTTAAGATAGGGAGCCTCAAAGGTGTAAAACAGTTTTGTGACAGAAGAAGTGACATAAATGCAACCTGGTCTTCTCAGTCAGCCCCCAAGGACAAGACGTCACAAAAAATGACTGGCAGGGCTCACAGTGGCTGCAGCCACCCTTCAGGGCATGCTGCAAGGTGCCATGATATCTCCATTCCCTGATCACGCTCCAATTCGAGTGTTCGTGTTTTGGCTGGAGGTCTCACCACTGTTCCTTTTTTCCTCTGTTCCTCACCCCTAAATGCTCTGGATGCAACTCCAAGACTGTAACTAGGCTCTTGTCTTCCCTCTGCCATGGTGGCTGCTTTGTGGGGTAGAAGAAATAGTTGCTGAACGTGCAGAGCACTGAAGGATGCTCCTGGTTGAGACTGCTGATAAGCCTGTGGTTAGTGGGTTCTGCCATGTAGTTAACCATATTTGCTATTTTTTACATGACTAGTTGAAAGTTTCACAAAATTAAAATAAAATTGGCTTGCTAATGAAAATCAGAAAGATGTGAGAACTGTGACCTTGATAAAAATTTCCATTTTTAAATGTTTCTGGTACAGCATATTTATGCCTAGTTGCAAGCAGTGCCTAGGAAAGGGTGCTACAAAACTGCCAGGCATCAGCAGCCAGATAACTCAACATTTTGATATTTTTTGCTTATGTAGCTCACAACATCCAGAGATCATAAAACACCTCGAACTTCAAACTACTCTTGTTTCATGGATTAGAAGAGAAAGGGGACAGCTCTAGGTCCTCTGGTAAATGTGATAAAAATAAGTGAAAACTTTTCATTTGCATTATTTTATCATGCTTTAAATCTGTGTGATTCCCTCCCCTCCTCCCCCCCAGCAAACAATGTGATAATTTAGGCAGAGTTCTGTACTGGCAGCCACAGCACAAAAGGTATGGTGAAATTCATGGAGCTTCTTTTGTATGAGAGCTGTCTTGCCTGAACATGTCAATGGTTATTTTTAATGTCTCAGCTCTGAGATAGCACTCAACAAAACACAACTCCTGCAGCATGCTCAGCACCCACACTCCCTGCCCCAGCTGCAGGTGCCAGTAGAGGTGGTGTCGGTGCCGATGGAGGTGAAGGTGCTGTGACAGCCGGTCTCAGGTCACATGCCTTGTGGCTCCCCAGCTGTGCCAGCCCCAGTGCTACAGCCGTGGGAACTGGCTGGAGTAGGGGGTTAAATGGAGTTTGGGATGGTTTGCCGGGGCAGGTTACACTGGAGTCTATCACAGCAGGTTGCAAGAGCGTGCCTTTCAATTTACAGTATTTTCCAGGTTTGCTAATACATAGAGTTTCAGGCTTGCATTGAGGGGCACATTATAATCAGATTTTTTTTTTTCTGAATAGAAATGAAACCTTGTAAAGCATTTTATTTTGCTAGCCTGGTTATTCTTCCAGCATGGGTCATTACCAAATCACTGCATCGGTGTCGACATGCCTGAAATATTTAGCTTACTTCAGTTAAATTTCTCTGGAGCCCTGACTGGCTGTATATGCCAGATAACCGAAGATGTGCCTGGAGCTTTGCTTTGAGAGCGGAGGTAAGTCATATTGTGTAGGCTGAGGTGTTCTAGCTTCTGCATACTATTGCTCATGCCTTACAGTCCTTGGAGTCACCTTGCTGCCTTACTCTACAGATTTTTTTTTAGTGCTGCAGTGCTGTTTGTTACTAGGTGGAGAGCAAGACTGAAGACTGCTTTGAGGAGGAGGCTTTAGCTCTGGAGTGGTAGCATTCAGACCCTGTTTAGACTATTTTCCTGGTCTCCTGTCTTCAACTGCAGTTATGCAGACAGAAGCTGTTTACTTATTTTGCATGGCTCCCAAATGTCATTTAAGCGTTATTAACAGGAGGGTTACTACCTCCCAAATTTCTAATTAAGGTCTTCCCTTCAGTCTATTAACAGTGCTTTTGTGGACATATTCTTTAATTAGTTCTGACTTTCTGACTCCAGTGCAAAGTAGTTTTTAAGTACTGTCTGCAATGCCCACGAGTGGTGAGTCAACCTATTAAAAATTAAGAATCAATTTTAGTTTCACCAAATGAACCAAGTGCTCTTTCATCTTATTTTCATTATCACAGTATCTGAGAGTGCAGGTGGTGGTAAGAGGTTTACAAATGGAGAGCAAAGGCACCTCGACAGGTCCAGGGCAAGGAAGGGTTTGTGACTCCATAACGCTACCAGACCTTTATCCCAAGGCAAGCAGGGAATGTGTATTAGAATGAGGTGCAAGATGGACACCATATACTTGGTAGGATGGGGATGCTGAAGGCCAGGGTTCTGATGTCTTCCCTGATGTGGGTGCTGACCTGGGCCCACCTGGCAGCAGCTCTGAGGGAAGGAAACTGACCCCACAGATGCTTCCCCTCCTAGTTATGCTGCTCTGCAAAGGCATCCTGTTTTTTCACAGTCCTGGGAAAAACATGTCTTAGAGACTTTGGGCTGCAAAACCCTCCAGATAATGGTTTATCCTAAGCTCAGGCCATGTTTAGCTGGGCCCAAATTTAGCTTTGAAAATCACACCTATGCCTTCAGCATGTAGACATTCAGCCTGGGTCCAGTGCATGCTATGGCTCCCATCCTGGGCGCGACAGCAGTGTGGGGCAACACTGCATCAAATTCCAACTAATGATTACCAGCCACCAAAAGCCATTTCCACTCTCCCCTTCACTTCCCACTGATGCCCTCCTACCCCTTCAGGGAGCTAAACCAGCAGAAAACTCCCCTTCTTCTGGTTGGAGACTGGGGCAGGGACATGGCTGAGCCTGGGCCAGGGCAAGAAGAGGAACTGGGGCCGGAGAGGTGGGCACTATCATCCCTTGCAGTGGCTGCTAGTATTTCAATGACTGTAATGAACAATGTGTGAACACCAGAGTGTCCAGAGGAATTGGAGGGGGAAGGGTACTCGTCTGTTTGGCTCCCCTGGAACATATGGGAAAGGTCCCCTCTAGATTTGCAGCCCTCAGATAAGGAAAATTTTGAGTCACAAAGCTGTGATTTGGCCCTTTGTTCATAGTGCCACAATTGGATGCACACTGGCTCAGAAATCTGCTCAAAGCCACTTGGAAGATCAAGGCCTTTATTTGTAGCTTGTTTGGACCAAAGATGGAATCTTTTTCTAAAATATTTCACATCCCTGTAACCTTCGCAAACAGAAAAAATTATGCCAGCCCACTGAAACATTCATGTGAAAACTTCGTTGGCTCAGACTTGGTGCTCACCTTTGTTCTCAGGCTTGATTTTCTAAGTGTGCATAATTATTAATGTATTCATTAAGAGTATTTCCTATGGTGTCAAAAAACTCTAAATAGATATCAGAACAGAGGGTCAATCTGTGCATAAGAGGTGACAAAAAATCTGTGAAGAACAGGTCAAGAGGACTCTAATTGCAGGGTGTATTTTGAAAAAGATTCATTTATCATTTTTAAATTTAAAACCCCACAGTCTGTATTGATTCTGTGTTAACTAGAATTAAGGATAAATTGAATTTTCACAGTTCAGAATACAAGGATTCTGTTGTGCATATCTTTTAAAACATACTAGACCACATCACATGCTCTTTAAAAATAGTAAGTTAATCCCAAATATTGACATTGTTTGTCAAAATTTCGTACTTGACTAGAGAGTTTGCCACAAGTAGAACAAAAAAAGTATTCTCCGAAGTGTTTTCTGGGCCATGGCAATATTCCCCAAGAATTTTTGCCTTTAACAAGTAGCATCTTAGTGGTAAAAATTATGCAGTACCAAATTATGAAGTGCTGAGAAAGAAGGTTCAATTCCAGGACCTTTACTGTAATTTTGGCTGAATGCTTTTTCTAGGATCAGGGCCAGTGAGGAAGGAGGACTTTCAGAGCTCAATTAATAGGTTGAAAGAGGGTAGAAAGAGGAAGAGTTTAAATGCATTTGACATTGGAGAATGTTTTGGATGAAAGAACCTGAAGCTGGGTCTGACTGGATGTAAGAAACAAAAACCTACTTCAAGGATAATTGAACAATGGGACATGTTGCCTTGACAAGTTGTGCAGTCACCATCCACGGAGGCTTCCAGCATCCAACAGAACAAAGTGGCATGATCTAAAGACAACGCTGACCTTGTTCTAAGCAGTAGTTTTGGACTTGAGACCTCCTGAGCTCCCTTCCTGCCTGAGTAACTTGGTCCTTCAGAGCAGGTGGATCTATCACAACCTAAAGTGAAGTGACCTCACAGCAAAACCTCCAGTCTCAAACACCTGACAAGGTCAGTTTGGAGTTCGCTAAGTCTGACTGCCTCAGAGCAACCCAGAGCTCATGATCAGGGCAGGGGAACTTCATCCTTCATCAAGCCAGGATCTTTACTTGGCAATGGGAGCATGAACTACCCATCTGTAGTGCCTGTGAGCTCCATTGCTCCTGTCCCCCTGCCTAAAACAGGTCAGACCTGTAACCTAGGGTGCTGCTCATGGAAACTATTTCCCTCCCACCAGTGCTGGGGAAGAGCCTCTAGGAGAGGTACAGAAGCAGACAGGAGGGCTGACAGGGCTGTGTGGTGTCTGGACCTCCCTTGGATGAAGGACCCAGTCCTGGGGTCAGGGCTCTTCATCCTGGCCATTTTGCCTCAGTTTGCTTTTATGGTCCAGCACCTGCACTGCTGGGGTCCCCTGGAAATTTTACTGGCATGGAAGGGCCCGCATGGCAGACACACGCTGGGGATCATCCTTGATGACCAGGTCCTCAAGCCTCTCTATCTTTTTCAGCTCAAAGAGACAATGTTTTCATGTGCTGGTGTGTGAACTCAATGACACATTCATGGTCCAAAGGTACCTGAAATCACCAGTCACCAGAAGGATATTTGGGGACCACTGCCCACTCCCATCTTCTCAGCACCCCAAAGTGGCTGCCAGGGATGGGGCTCTCTGGGGCTGTGGTCAGACTCTGTGCAGCTCTTTTGCTCTTTGACACCAGTGAAAAACCATGAGGCATGCCGGGCATCCGGACTCAGAGGTGTTGTGCTGCCTGGTACATGAGCATGATGACCCCCAGCATCCCAATGGACACCAGAACAACTGCAGCCAGGACTTGGCTCAGCACACATTAAACAAGCCCCTGTGAGGAAGGGGGAAAACTCACCCACCATGTCCTTTGCTGCCCACCAGCTGATCAGCTCAGTGCTGCAACCAGTTACTCAAGCATGGGTGGCAGGAGGCTTTTATTGCATCTCAAAAGTAAAAGCCTAATTTCCTCACATCACCAGAACATCCCACCTGTTTTGCAAATCCTTGGGTGGTATTAGTCATTTATGAGTATCAGCAATGCTTTTCCAGGCCTCCCTTCACAACTGGTAACTAGGAGAAAAAAAATTATGCCATAACAGAAATTCTTTGTGTATCTAAATCACAAACATCAGTATTGTGTCACCCTAACAGCTCTTATCTTTATTTTTAGGATATTTAATAAATTTGGATGCTTTCAGATATATTTTATTCAGACCACTTTGCTTTAACTTACCTCCCAATTCTGGTTGCTATGGCGTAACAATGATTTCTCTTTTAGCTAAAAATAAACCTTTAGCAACAAATGTATAAGCCATTAAAAAAAATATAAAACAAACCATGGTGAAAACAAAGCACCTCCCTATGCACCAATTCATGTTACCCCACTGATGCTTTGGCATCAGTTGGACAAGGATGGACGCTCCCTATCTCCCCTTTCCTATTTACACACTTTTATATTCTGGTTAATGAAAGGCAGTCAAATGCCTAAAATGTTTCAAACATTTCTAGAATGGCACTAAAATCAAGTGCCATAAGAGAGACTGCCTGTCCTCAATGTGGGCAGAACTGCCTGTCCTCAAAGCCTGTGTGGCTCCTGGGCTCTGTTGCAAGAAATCTTTTCTTTCTTTGTAATGAATCCAATCAGAAGAAAAACCTCCCTCCCCAAAGAGGCTGATGGCAAAGAAAGCTGGGGCATGAGGTGCTTCTGTCCCCGGTTCCTACCCCACACCTGCCCAGCAACATGCCACCTTGGCAGGGTGGCAGGGGATGGAGGAAGTCCTACTGCAGTCCCTCCTGGGGAAAAGCTCTCTCTGTTGCAGCTATATGTTTAACTCAAAAATGAATTGGTATGCCACATATTTAACAATATAATTAAATTAATGGAATCTGAAAGACTAACAAGTCACTTTTGAACATCTCCACACGATTTGCAAGTGTTAATTTAGAAGTGCAGTAGGCTACAGCAATGCTGCAGCCCATAAAAAATAATACTGGTAGGTTCAGGGAGGTGTTTTCTTTCACTTTTGATTAAAAAAACTTCCTTTTTCTTATACTGTGGGTGCTGTGCTAAAGGAAGAGGGCAAGTCTGGCCAGGTTTGTCCTGCCCTGCCCTCATGCCTTTCAGCCCAAATGACTTGGTAACCTCTGCACAGAGCCGTGGAAAGAAATGTTTCAGCTACACAGATCCTAGCACGCCTGTACAAGGGTGTGGAGAAGAATATGCAGCTTGTTCTGCTCCTTGCTACCAAAACAGCTGTCAGCCAGCCCAGTCAACACAGGGCAAAATGGTAATGTAGATGTTTCTGAAGTTCAGTTAGAGAAACGAGATCGAAGCAAAGAAAGAAGTACTCACCCTGAGTTTGTGGAAGATGACTGGGCTCTTTCCCAAACTGTCCATATTTGCCAAGACCCTGCATTTGCTGGTCATAATGCTCCTGTTTTAGACAGCCTGTGAGACTGATCCTTGTCTGTTTTAGTAAACACAGTAGCTAGATAAAGGAGGGAGAGGAGTGATTTGTGCCCCCAGGGACTTCCTGGCTCCTATCCATGCAGCAAAGCTCCCTGTCTTTGATGTCATCAACGTCTTGCTGATAACAACATACATATATATAAAATATACCTATAATGTTGCTGTCATATTTTGTAGCTGCTATAATAGCAGAAAGGTTGGTGGCTTTGTGAATGCTTCCTTGTTAACCTGCTTCCACAGCTCCCACGGTGAGAGCCAACAGGTTAATTCTGATGGTTCCATGGTTAAAGCCCAGCAGGCTTGGAGCAAGGAAAGCTCTGTCCTCCAAGATATGTGTGTTGAGGCTGGGAAGTTCAGTGGGTATTCCCCAGCCCACAGCAGAGGCATGTGCTTTCAACATGCTTGAGAAGGTGCCCAGACCCCCTCCAACAAAAGCAGACGGAGCATGGGAGTTTTCAGTAATTGGCAGCTCTTTGAATCCAGGAGATGCCCTGGGGCTTGCCACTGGTGTGAGATGCTAGTGCAGCGGCTAACCAAACCAGTGAGCTCATCAGCTGAATTATTTGTTTTACCTGTTCTTAATTCCAGCATCTTAATACAAAAACCCTGTGAGAAAAGCAAAGCATGGCTAGCCTGAAGACCCATCCCAAATATATCCACACAGGCCATCACTCTCTTTTTGTTCTTTCCAAAATGTGACCCCCAAGCTTGGGGCTTGTATTTGGGTAAGAGAACAAGGCTGTGCTTTGTAGGTAGATGGATCAATGTCTCAGGCACAACACACCACAGCTGGGCCCATATCCCCAGTTTTGGCCTGGGAACCTGCAGGTCTGGAAAGGCTCTCCAGAGGCACAATTGATGCTCCTTCCTCCCCTGGCTCTTGGGCTTTGATGAACAGAAAAAATTCATACCATCCCTCTCTTCAGTACTGACAGCAGCCACAGCAAACAACCAACCTCATTAATGCTATTGATGGGCTTTTTGGACATTGCTTTTCCACAGCTACACTGTCCAGCCTCCTCCTTCTCACGTCTTACCAGCACAGGTTTGAAGGAATGGAAGACCATCACAGATGCTTTCCACATGACCTGTGCTGCTGAGCTTACAGTGGAGGGACTCATAAGCTGAGCATGGGAAGATGGAGTGAGAGCTTGTGGAGTCTTGCTGTGCTTCTTGTGCCAGATCCATGCCAATGCCACCAGTCCTTGGAGTGATGCAGCCTTCCACTCATTCTCTTCTTCTTCTGGAGTGTGGTAAAGGGTGAAAAGATGGTGGGTCTGCCTGCAGGTCCCAGGACATGGCAGAGGGGCTGTGGATCTGTGGCTGCCTTCTCCCTCAGGACCTGGATCCTGTGGGGGGTGTCCACCTGCAGGGAAATTTCTGGAAGGGCTGTTTAATCTTAGAATTGCTTTCGTGAAAGACAGTGAAGGAAAGCAGATCCGTTTTCTGTCCATACTCACTAAAGTTGTCTGTGCTGAGGTTACAGAAACACTGCTCTGGCACTCAACTTGAGTTTCTGTTTTCCTTTAGAGCTCACATTTTCTCCCGTCTGCTGCATGAGGTCAGCTGTCAATTTTAGAGAGCTTTAAAATCCTCGTTGTGGTATTTAATAGTTTCCCCAGAGCACCTTTCCTGTGTTCTATTCTGCTCCTCTCTTTGTTCCTTATACCCATAATTTCTTCTGGAATATGTGTCTCCTATGAGTTACAGAAGCCCTTTCCCTCCTGAAATTATTTATTCCTAGTTCATCATCTTGGAAACCACCTGTTTTCCAGTTCTGCTTTTAATGGGTGTCATTTCTATTCACAGAGCCCTAAACTTGAGTTTTTGAGAACAAAAATCCTTCTGTTGATTATCAGTGTTGTCATTGTTTGGGTTTTATTTTTATTGTTTCTTTCGACCTTACCTCACAAAGAGAGACTAAACCCACTCTGATGCACTGCCTATCATGACTGTCAACTATCTGGCACCATCATTAGTTTCACTGAAGCCAGAGTGATTTCTCTGCATTCAGGTAGATGTGTTTGTGTGTGTTTTTCGGGCTTGAATACAAAACCAAACCAAAACAAAAAGACAATATCTGAAAACTTTTGATAATTTATGGGTCTAGATTTACATCCCGCTAATAGAATCCCTGTGGAGGGTGAAACAAATTGCCACTGGTCTGAAAACAGGATCTCGCAAGCTAAAATAGTCTTGCCTCACTCCAAACTGCTTGGCGTTTTTGCTGTCATCTGTCTGGCAGACCTAAAAGAGTAAGGATGCCTCAAAACGCAGCATGTTTATGGCCAGAAGAGCCCTCTGAGTTGGTTAGTAAATACAAAGAGAATAAGGAGTTAAAACCCAAGAAATATTTTTATTTGAGTTTATCTGAAAAACCCATCCTGGGGGCTTCTTCAGGAAATGTGACAGTGCATAAAAAGAAGCCGTACACTGGTGTACTCATGATGCTTCCAGCACTAAGTACATTACAAACATATTACTTTAAGGTCAAAAAGATAGCAAATATGGGAGAATCTTGCATCAGCTTCATAAGGGCTTAAAAATCACAGGATTTTAATGAGCTCCTTGCTTAGTGAGCCACTTGCTTAGTCACTAAATTGTTTTCCTGTGCCTCGGACATCATCCAGGAATGGAAGAGAAGTGCCCAAAGACTGTGTGCTGGTCTCTGTTTGAATGGGCAGCATGTGATGCTGCCCACTTTGCAGGAGAAGAGGCAATTCCAGATGACAGACAAATATTTTAACATCACCATCAGGGCTGAGACCCCTGTTTGCTCCTGGGCCCATCAAACATCTGCACAGCTGTGCCTTTTGACACCTGGCTTCAGGAATCACTGAACCACAACTGCAAGGCTCACTGCATGGCACTGCTGCCGAATCATCATTTAAGAAATGCGTGGCAGCCAGGGGGAGGGAAAGGTGAAGGGTTTTTCATAGGTGTTTTCCATCAGGACTACATGTTCGAAGGATGACATTGCCCCCTTGGTTAGCATAGGGCCAGCTAAGAGCTGAGGACACTTTGGAGGGGGCTGGACATCACCATAGGACAGTCAGAGTCTGCAAAGCAGACACTATAACTGTGTGAAATACCAATTTTTGGGCTACTGCCTGAAATACTCACTGAGTTTTATCTGGTTGCCTGTGCTGTTCTTCTTGCTCTGGTCTCACTCAAAGGCCTGTGTTTCTGTTTGATGCTGTAAGGGAGATGCTTTCTTTAGCTTAGCACTATCCTTTGTAAAACCACATCCGGAATAGGTATCTAATGAGTTCAGACAGAATACAAGTGTATTCATGTTCTTAGATGTCTATGACTCACCCTGACTATTCATGACACAGCCCTCACTAAGGGTGTGACTGTGCTTAAAACTACAGGTACCCTGCATTGTACGTATGTATAGGTAAATGTAAGTAATTATACTCATGACTATGTGTGTTTTTGTATATATATACACACATATAAAAAAAGTGTCATCTGTATTTGCATAAAAATGCATATGAAACTAAAACAAATATATATGTAGTTAGATTTTGATAGCACTACAACCAAATGAATTATAACTCACCTTCAAAAGTACACATAGCTATCACTTGGTACTGTGTGTGGTTTGTCCATCAGTTAGGTCCTTTTGTGTGTGCACTTAGCTGCGGAACTAAGAAAATAGCTGATTTGTCTGTGTAAAAATATAAGTAAAAAAGTATGTAATGGAGAATGCTCTGAGCCTGCACAGGAGAGCTGGTTTCAAGAGTATCTGCCTCAGCCATACTCACTCCTCAGCCAATTCAGAAATCTAGGTGAGAGCACCTGGCATGTGAGGGAGGGCTCTTAGCCATGACCCATTAGTGCTTACCTATCCCAAGGAAATCTGATGACCCTGGGTCTTGTTATCAGGAGGTGAGAATGGGCACAGCTTCCCCAGAACCTACTGCTGGGAGCTGGTTTACCACCTTGTATGCTGCAGGAATCTGCTGTGGGGCAAAGCAGACCTCCTTTACTCAGCCTGATCACATGGGATAGAAGTCTCCAAACTCCTCTGTTGGGATTCCAAATTTCCAGCTTGTGACAGATTCCAAGATTTTTGACATTGTTTGCATTCCAGATCAAAGCAAGATTGAAGTTTCCCCATAGACCATGTTTCTAGTGAAAAAAGAATCTCTTCAGGGTCAGAAAAAACCCTGATTTCTGATTTTAATTTTGAACTGGGATCTTTCTCATCAGAAAAATATTTTGGAACTATTATTTAGCAAATATATATCAGAAAATGTCTGTTTCTCTACACATCCTTATATTAAAATAAAATACTTTAGTAGGTGACATCTCAAGCTTCTCCAAATGCTTGTTTTTTCTCTCCCCATTTAAAACCAAGCAAAGAAACAAACAAACCAACAAGCCAACATCCCCCCTCCCCGGCTATGTTATAAGAGGGTATTCCGGATTTATCAAAATGTTTCCAGGCATAAAATATCCAACTGGAATGACCCTCACTTGGTTTTAGTTCGCTGAAGCCTCCCTTGGGGCTTGCTCCTTGTTCCTGTGAGACTCCTGGGTCATCCCTGTGGCAGCTGCAGGAACATCAACAAGGAAAAAGTGCCTGTAGCCTCTCAGACAAGTCCCACCTCAAGCCATGGCTGCCCTTGCAGCTGCAAGGGAAGTAAATGCTGCCCTTGCTGCTCTCTGGGATGCTGGAGCTGGCCAGGCATGGGAGAAAATTTTTACAGGCCAAAAGTTAATAGAACTATTCTTATGACACAGGCACCTTGACGATCAGCACAGAGCTCGGTCAAGCAGTTCTGGAAAGCACATGCATACTCCTCCGAGCCCCTTGAGCTTTGGTGTAACAGGAGCTCTGCTGTTCAATTAAAGTAGCAAAGGCACAAAAAGCCTTGAAGAACTGGGGCAATGAATCTGAAAAATGCTGTGTCTGGAGCAAGGGAAGTGAGGGGATATGGGAAAACAATTCTTCCAAGAGCCTCCTTCTGAGTAGAGCTGCCCAGACCTACACAAGGAAATGGTGTGTGTGCTTATGGAGGAGACAATGTCTGAATAGGGTTGGATTTTTTGTCATGAGTTAATGAGTCAGTCCAGAAAAAAGTGAGTTTGGTGAAACAACCCCAGCGATACTTTCTAGTTTTTTCCTACTTCTTTTTCCTTGATCTTACTCTAACTTGTCTTTACTAGTATAATTAATGCAGGACTAAATCCTTAAACCGTACATATTGGTCACAGTACTGCTGTCCATGGGGGCATTATGGCAGGGCTAGGACGCAGTCATGGAGCTCAGAGATAATTGACTAACATAACAGCAGAAGATTGCACAGCTCATTTTGGCCTGCACTTTGTTGAACAAGGGCCAAAATATTTTGGCACTAACATGCAATTCGATGTGATACAGTTGAGACGATCAGCCCCACAAAAGTGTTGAGACATACTGATAGTTTCTGTACATCTATGTCAGTCTGTGAATACCATTTTCAACCAAGACCTTCTTGTGAATAGTTATAAGACTTGGAAAATCTTCTGTTCAGACTGGGACTGTCTTGGACAGTGGCAGAAAACAACCTGAAAATGCCTCCTGGCACTCTGTGCAGCACTGGCGGGATTTGGGATCTGGGGGTTTGGGCAGTAGACACCTTGCAGGAAGAGTGCAATTTGTGAGTATTTCACTGCCTGCCCCCATCCCATTGCTCCCACCTGCTGGCTCCCAGCACTGATATCTGTGTGGCCTCACAGTGACACTGGTCTCACAGGAGACCAACCAATGCAGTATTGGGTTTGCGTGGCCAGGTTTTGGTAGGGGGAGAATATGGGGTGGCTTCTGTGAGGAGTTGCTAGAAGCTTTCTTTGTCTCCAAGATGGATGTGCCACTGTCCAAGGCTGAGCCGATCAGAGATGGTGGTAATGCCATCAGTAGGGTGGGGGTGGGCAGAGTTCTGTGAGGGGACACAACTAGACCAGCTGACCCAAGCTAACCAAAGGGATATTCCATGCCATATGACATCAGCTCAGAAACAAAAGCTAAGAACAGGAGGAGTGGGGTGCATTCATTATTTACAGGGTTTGCCTTCTGAAGCAACCTCTTTGCATGCTGAAGTCCTTCTTCCTGGGAAGTAGCTGGACATCATTTGCTGATGGGAAGTAGAGAATAAACTTTTTTTTTTTTTTCTGTTTGCTTGTGTGTGTGCAAACTTTTGCTTTTTCTTTAGTAAACTGCCTTATCTCTACCTACAAGTCATTTTCCATCTTATTGTCTCTCCCCCATCCAGCTGAGAAGGGGAGCAATAGAGCAACTTGGTGGAGACTTGACACCTAGCCAGGGTCAAGCCACTACAGCTGTAAAAGTTAAGCAAAATTTCTGTGTTAAAATAGTAAGTCTCTTTAAATGCTGTCTGCCAGCAGTATCTAAAAAGGAAAAAAAAAATCACTCTTTAGAGGGGAAAGGAGGAAAGAGTTGCTAAAATTTATGCTAGGCTTCTGTACAAAATCCATAGATTTCTCATGTTGAACACAAGGAAGCCTGGATATATCAACAGAGCTGTTAGAAATTGACTTATTGAGCACCACAAATAAAAAAAGTGCCTGACCATAGATCAGGGCTCAGCCTTTCCTCCATGAGTTTGAGATTGTACAGTTGCCTGCTTGCTACAAATGCAGGTCCAGGTTCCAAGTACCTTTGCTCTTCAAAAACAGAAATTACCTTTTAGATGGGTGTTTTTATGGAGTTTGAAGTAATGCCTGTGCATTCACACACTAGCTGAAGATACCCATGGGCTTTCTGAGAAAATAGCTTTGTTTTCTGGGGAGCTGTTTTTTCCAAGCCTGGAGTTACTGGAGTAAGGGCACTGCTCATTTTCACAAGGTGACATATGTGTAACATAGTAAAGGTGGTCAAAGTGGCCTCAGTCACTGTTAGTAGTCTCATGCCCCTCAGTTACAAGTCTCCAGCAATGCAGGGTTGCCTCCCTGGAGCAAGGTTTGTGCTACTGCCACCCTCCTGCCTTGCCACCAAAGCAAGTTCACTCCTGCATTTACAATAAGTAACCTGTAGCTATCCTGCAGGTCTGTGGCTACTGAGCCAGAAAGTCTGCCTGCCTGATGTTGGGTTGGCCTATGCTACATTTTAGCCTAATTTTCTGCCATGTCTTCAATCATTCATTCACTCAAAATTTGTTTTATGGGGTTGTAAACCAATGAAGTTGGATTAATGACCGTGCAAACAGCTTGGATCATACCCTCCTTCCCATTTTTCATACTAGCTGGCTTCCTATGTTATGGTATCTGTCTCTGATTTGATAGATCAGAAATCCTTACTATCAGACTACTAATTTCATGGGCCAGTTCCTTCAGCACTGGGGCTGGAGATTATCCGGTCTTTTTAGTTGGAATATATTAAACTCTGAGTTTAGCTTCCATCTGTAGTGGAGTAATTTCCATTTCTCTGAACATTTCCATTAGTCATCCTGGCTCTGACCCCACAGTCTAGATAATTATTCTTATTGAATTGCAGCACCATGCTAGTCTCTTATTTTTTGAGACCTAAATAAATTGTTACTCCTTTTAACCTGAGCAGGAAGCTGAATGTCAGGATCTCACAGATAATTTCATTTAGGAAGGTAAATCAACAGAAGGAATTGAGTGGCTCTGAAGAAGTTCTATTTTGCCTGCAAGGAGGTGCAAAGTCCAGAACAAAATGCTCTGAGGGGTTCCCTGCTGCCTGTCCCAAGCCCATATGGA
The DNA here is from genome assembly GCA_013396755.1 of Sclerurus mexicanus. Lineage (NCBI taxonomy): Eukaryota > Metazoa > Chordata > Aves > Passeriformes > Furnariidae > Sclerurus > Sclerurus mexicanus. The sequence continues at coordinate 189,523 of VWZF01003562.1, read as the reverse complement.
TGGTGCTGGAGCTGCCAAGCCCAGGCAGGCCTTCCCACAGAGCTGGGGCTACTGTCACTGTGGCCACCTTACCCCACCAGCAGCCAACTGCAATGCCTCCAGTCCAAGCACCAAGCTCCCACGCAATGTTTTATTCACCTTCGAGAAAATTTTCTTATTAGCAACTTCTTTCAAGCCCCTTATTTAAAAGGTTAAGCTGCTGATTTCCATATGGGTTAAGCAATCTAATAACCAAGTTTTTTTCTGATCCCTTCCTTACTGAAAGAGTAGGACATTTCTTCTTGCCTCAGTTACAAGTACACAGTATTTTCACATTACCAAACTCTCCTTGGAGGATACAATAGCTACAGAAGTCTCTGCTACTTCTTTTTTCTTCTTTGCAAGTTCTAACCAGACCCAACTCTGGTTATTTCTCACATTTACCATAGACAGTCTGATTTCAAATATGTGGTTTCTTTCTTTTCCCTTTCCTCTTTTGTTTCTTGGTCTCTACTCACAAGAGTACTTGTGAGAGAGTTGTGATGTGCCCTGTTGAGCCTGGAGTCTTTCCATGCCCTTTGTCCTTCCTGTCCCAGGTACCATTTTCTGGTGGCCTCTGGTGGGTTGATCAGAAAAGAGTGCAGAGGTGTATCAGTGGTGTTGGTGATGTCATCTCCAGCCATCATGTGCCATTCCTCAACCTCTGCTGCCTGCCAGAGCCAAGTCAGCCTCACCAGGCTCTCACTTTCTGCTGAGCACTCTTCACTGTGCCATCTCCCTGGTCCAGGGCCTTGATGCAACCACACAAACCCCTGTGTCAATGATGAGAGAGGTGGCAAGCAGCAGGAGCAAGAGACATGGCAAGATATAACAGAAAGTGACACAGAAAGTTAAAGCCCCTTTTTCCACATTGTTATAATTTGCATTTGTAATCTTTAACTTAAACCAAATCTGTCCACTTAGTCCAAGGTCATCTTCTACAATGAGTTTTTCTGTGACCAAATGTATGGATAACAAAATAGGTTGAGGTAATGTCACCCTTACTTGGCTCAATGACAAGTGAGCTGCTGCATCCAAGAATACAGGGGGCTGCTAGCTATTAGTAGAACTATTTTCCAGCTAGTAACTCTGAGCTTTAGGTCTTTTCAATTATGTGATTCTCAAGAGAACTTATTTCTGGTGAAACTGTAAAGCTTTCTCCCACTTCTAAAGCTGCTACTGGGAGTCTGTGGCAGAGCACACTGAGTCCCTTTCACAGTACCTAGTTTCTCAGTCCCCTCTTCCAAAATTAGCTGATAATATCCCATGTTTTCCCTTTACATTGGTGTCTCTGTTTTCTTAACAGCTCACAGATAGGTCACTTGTACTTTATGGCTCTTTCTATCCATCTATTATCTTTTATCTACCTGTCAAGGCTGTTGCTCTTGCTCCAACATTGTCCACCATCATCCACATTTTCTTCCCTTGACTCACTCAGTGAGCAGCTCCCTAACTAGTTTGCAAACATTGCAGTTGTATGTTTCTAATCTTATCCATATTGTTACCTATATCAAGTCCAGTCCTTCACCCTCTGTGCTTCAGTCTATATGCAAACATTTTCAACAGCAGGATTTTCCCTCTGTCCTGGCTTTTCTCATTCCTTTGTTCATTGATATCTTTGTTTTTAAATTACTTTTCTCCATTTGTAGTAAAATCAAGCACATGACTTTCCTGAGTCTCGCATAAGCTACTCCTCTTAATTGTTTTTGGAATTCTCTTCTATTTCTAGGCTTGTCAGACTGGTAGCTTAGGCATGCAGGTGAAGTCCTTTTGCCAAGAGAAGTCCCATTCATGGAAACATCTATTACTGCAGCTCATATGCTGTCAGGAGTTTTCTTTGTTCTGGATCCCTGAGACCTTCTCAACATTATTATCAAAAACTTATAAGAATTTGCTGATTATTTGGTGCAAGTTAATCAAGCTGAAAAGTAGATTAACTGCATTAATTCACTTCCATTTAGCCTTTAGTGGAGTTTACTTCTTCAGCAGTTATTTGCTGAACTTGAAGATTGCTTACTTCATCTTGTGAACAAACCTTTGTGTCTTATCCACATCTGTAGGTGCTCATCGCTTTTATATTTTAGGGTTTTCAAGGCAGGTATAGATGTACAAGACATTATCTTATCTGCCCTGGTCCCTGGTTGTGGCTGGAAGTGTTGAGATAGCAGTACCACTGACTCCTCTTGGGATCACATGGACAGTTGCACCACTTGGGTTGACCAGTCAAAACCCTGGCAGGAAAGAGGTGATCCAAGGAGAGCAGTATCAAACCTAGTTGGTGTGATGACATCAAAACAAGCCTTCAGGCCAAGAGGATTTTGTGGACATAGGTTGAACTCTTTGAGTAGTCATCATGGCCCTGGTAGGTGATTGTACTCCCCACTTGCTGGGATTGTCACCATGACAGCGGGACCCTACGTGAGACATGAACACTTCTCATGCCAACTGTGCTGTCCCTTTGTTATGTTAAAATCCCTGGGGATGTGTCACTGAAATGGAGTGGGAGCACTCATGCAATCCTTTACAAGGCTGCCTGTGTGGTTTCCCATTCAAGAGGAAATAATAAACATTTGGGGTGGTTTTCCCTCTCAAAAGTGGTCCCCTAAATATACACCTCAAATATAGGTGACTAAAGATGAACCAGATAGCTGCATCCCACTGTAGTTAATGGAGTCTGAAGAGTGACTTGGATAAGCAAACTTAGGTATCCACTAGAAGGTGAGAGGAATAAATTTAGAAGTCCAACAACTGAAGCTGAATCTCACCTTTGATGACTGATAAAACCTTCATCATGTCCAAGGGTTTTCTAAATCACTGTGCGTGTAAACCCAGGCACTTGGTAAACAAGTGAAGGCTTTTTTGCAAGGTCAATCACAGACTCAGCCAAAGCTCATGGTTATCTCCCCATAACATGTTTTGTTCACCCACCCTTGGGCTGGAGAAGCTACTCCACTCCCCACCTCATGCCTCTTGAGCTAGAGACCAGCAACAGCTCCTCTTGTGCCCCACATGTTGTGCCCCAGCTGGGGCAGGTCAGCACAATGGTTGGGCGGCAGACACAGGGGCTGGAAGATAATCATTATTGTCTTTCTTTACTTGTGTGGTGCAGTATTTGGAGAGAGACCTTGTGTTGGACGGGGGATGGCATCTATGTCAACATGTGGCCCCATCCCTCCCTCTCTTACACAGGGCAGAATGGCCTAGTGCTGCTGCTGCTTTAGTCCAGTTAAACCACAAGGGAGGTACATTCTGTCTGTCACCATCGCCAACTCTGATCTCTATTTCAAAACTAGCTTTCTGAAACTGAGGAGAAAAAGCATTTCCCTCCCTTCCCAGCACAGGTATGTTTTGCTTGTTGAGGCGAAGGGTTGCAGTGCCTGTCTTTCTGCACTGCAGCACCAGCAAATATGTCTCACAGGAACATTCAGCATCTATTTGCTCCAAGAGAGGAACTCAGAAGCTTTTATTTCCACAGCTTAACCTGTTTAATCTTGTTTGTCTACTAACAAATCCCATTTAAGTGCTGCTCTTTTTATTTTAGTTGTTGTTGCACAGAAAGAAAAAAAAAAGTTCATCAGGAGAAAAGACTCTTTGCTCATGCTAGTGCTTACTGAAGAAAAATGGGTTTGGGTTTAATTTTTCTCATTGCAGAGGCCCCAGCCATCCACAGGGCTCCACAATTTCTTCATTGAGTCTGCAACTTATCCCCTCTGGGTGATGCTGTCTGGGAGCAGAGGGCTCTCCAACCATTGCTTGACCACCTCACAATGATGAAGCAGCAGCACTGGGAAAGAATGGCAGTGAGGAGCAGGTCATTGTCCATAGGCATGTTGATCCATCTGGCAGGTTGTCCTGAGGCCACATGGGGACAAGGATAGGTGGCCAGCTCATGCTGCTGCACTGGGTGCCAAGCAGGGCCATGTGCCATGCATCTGCATGGGAGACAACCATCCCGAGGGGAAGTACATGACTGGCATGTTACCATTTGCATGTGTATGTTAAACAGCACTAATTGCAAATTAACAATCTTTTATCCAGCATTAGAGTATTGTCATTGAATAACTGTGCACAGCATGAAAATTGCCATTGATGGCAGGGCAATTTAAGAACGAAAATAAGTTCCCTTTAAAGCAGGATATGAACAGCTATATCTTCTGCAAGCTGATGGCTTTCCCAGGGTAGCCCAACCTGGGCAGATAACTACACTGAGAAAACATGAGTGAAAATGCTTACAGCAGATACTGAGGAAAACATAGAAATACTCAGGATTGCTTAACTGAGCACAGACTCTTGGCAGCAGGTTCCAAGCACCCGTATGATCAGTCCCAGAGCTCTGCAGCACTGAGATGGGGTGTCCCAACAGTAGGAGCCAGGATTTGGCCTTAGGTGATGTAGGTTGTTGTCTAAGTCATGATGCTTCAGCCAGCATTGTGTCATGAAACCACTCTGGGCACCTGAGATTGTGCTTCTGGAGGGTTGTGACAGGCTGGAACCAAGACCCAGTCAGCACACCACATGGGCATGCAGTGTTTCAGGGAGACCTGTGGCTCTGTGCAAAGTGCCTTTGGCAATGGGGTTTGGGTACAGTATGTCCCTCAGAGTGCGCATTGTGCTCCTGCAAGGCAAAAAAAAGGGGTGGAGGGTGGAAGCAGGGGAGAAAGGAAACAGCTGCCTTGTGCATGAAAAGATTTGCCAAACTCCCGTGGTTAGATTTAATAGCTGGGTGCTGCAAGCCCAGGAGAACAATGTAATTTATGTTATTACTGCTAAAAGGCTGGTTTGATGGCAAGGGCTTCATTTGAGTTGCCTAAAATGTTTAACAAAGGGGAAAGTGAAAACAAACATGAACGCTGTATTAAAAATGATGAGGATTTGGGGGAAACTGCCAGGAACATTTTTCCAGTGGTACAAAGTTCTCTTCTGAAAAGCCACTCATTTTGCCAATGTTAACTCTGAGACTGAAGCTGGAGTTAGGGGTCGAAGGAAATAAAAAGGTTTTGCTTTAACCACACAAGTTGCTGGAACAGTAGTTAGGTCACCCTGTTGTGTTTTAATAGCGGAAGCAATGGTGTGCTTTTTTTCATTCAGTATTAATTTTTGCTTCTTGAAAAATTGAAAAATGCTTCTTAAGCATCTTTATAAAGTATTTTGGGGATGGGAATGTAAGGAGGCAGAATAGGTTGAAAGGGAGGAGGTCTGGGTGTTTGTACTAAACCCACCTTTTCTATGAGTACATTGAATATGACACTCCTGTTCTCACAGGAGCAAAAGCAATGTTTGCAGCTAACCCTGCTGTTTAGCCTGTTTCTGTACAGGGTGCTATTTTTAATGTATCATCCCATACATCATTGAGTGGAGCGTGGCGGGAACTCAAGTTAAAAAAATGCTGGTGCTTCACGAAGGCACCACCACAGTGCCCTCTTAATTCTGCCTGGTATGAGGCCATATGGTGCTGGGTACTGCTGGTCCTCTCCCCACGCCTCAGCAAATGCCACTGTGTGCTGCAGGGGGAAGTGCAGCTCACAGGCAGTAAATTCATGGGTTATTTTGGTGACGTGTTGAAGTTGGGTCAGGGAGCCTTCCTTGACCTCCTGCTCATCCTCTGCTGCCAAAACACACTGAAGGACTCGGGCAGTCTCGCAGTGAAAACTGAGGCAGCATCAGCCTCTAATTTACTGTTTGGGCTGAAGGACTTCTCTGGGGTGCTTTCGCCCTGAGCAGACATCTGGCATCAGCTGCCATCCTAGGCAGTGTTCTCCTGCAGCATTGCTGAGGGTAGTACTGATATCAGGAATTCACTCAAAGCTCCCCAGCCTGTGGCGGGGTTGCGCTTGCATATATTTGCCCACCATTTGGCACTGGTGGCACCACTGGGAACAGGCCGGGTGCTGCAAACCCCTCCCCTGGAGAGACAGGTACTCCTTACACCAGTCCTCACTCCCACCATAAAGCCCTTCTCCCTTGTACCACCACAGACAACCATCCAAGGGGGTATTTGAGATGACGGTCAGCTTACCTTCATCCAGCAAGGCTGATCTTTGCTTGCTGCTAATCACAGCTAACTGGATAGCAATGATTTTGCAACAGAACTGCTGCCAGTCCATTCAGATTATCTGCTCCAGCGCTTTGAGAGACAGCTGGTAAAGCAAATAGTTACAATCCAGGGAAATTATCTTTATTTGCCTGTAAGCACAGCATTATAATGCGAGGCTCAAATGAGCCTCTTTTGGCACGCAAGGTCAGCGTTGCTTTTTGCATATGGCACATATTAGAATAAGTCCCAATCCCACACAGCATCTCTTTACCAAGAAGCTGCATTTCAAAATTAGATACATTTTGTTGCTCTTGTCAGAGCTTATGGAATGGGCTGGCAGTGAAATCTGAAGTTTCATGTGTGCAAATACTTGAATACTTTTAGATGAGTTTTAAGAATACATTCTTACACTTTTTCTTACTCTAAGACTTGTTGCTACACACAGGAGATGGCCACCAATTTCTCATCAGCTTTGGAAGGACAAGATGTGTATCCCACAAAACCCTGGGTTTTCCTGAAGCTGAACATCCCATTCCCCCTCCCTTAACCCCTTATGTAGCTTAACCCCTTATGGTTTCTTATACTTATTTCTTCTCAAAATATGCCTTTTGTTGAACGAGCCAGACCCACAGACTCTGAAGATCTCTGCAATTTAAGGATTTAACACTGTTTTTCTGTGTCTTTCTTTGGACAGGTCTGTGCTTTGCTGTCCTGTTCTCCTCTGACTCTGAAGCCAGGGAAACATGGTGCCAGGAGGGACACACAGGCAGTGATGCAGCTGCTGAGGCGTAAACATCTCAGGCACTTTGCAATGCACCATTATACAGGACTTCCACAGTGGTGAGGCGTTTGTGTCAGGGCCCCAGGAAACCTGCCCTCTGTCTCAGCTGCCTCTGCCTGTGGGCCCCCACCTGAGCATTCCTGAGGATGCTGCTGGGCTGCAAGGGCTGTGCGAGGACAGGCGCAGTGCACACGGCCAGCACTGCACCAACCTGCTTGCAAGAAACTTCTCTTTTAGTCAGTGGACCTGCAGTCTGTCCTCTGGCTGGCTCGTCTGTGGAAGTTTCCAACAAGGAGATGGTTTCAGTGCTGGAGCCAGCTTGTAGCGGGTGCTGCATGAAGATCTGACTCAGATGTGCAGGTTGCCAGATACCCACCAGCTGGCAGAGTATTTCAATCATCAATAATGGCAGGATTAAATGCAAAGCATCAAATATGTTTCCAGAATGAGCCAGGGTTCTCAGCCTTACTGCCTCTTGCTTTTTCTTAAAGGATCCAGATCCAGCATGGCTGGTGCTCCTGGAAGAACCTTTGCTCTCCTTCAGGTTCTGTTCATCACGCTTGTACCCTACCTGCACTGTCAGTGTCACTGGGTGAGGAGGCCACCAGAAAGGGTCAGACACTCCTGGCATCAACATATAATGAACATCTGTTTGACTCTACTGGACCATCCCATCTGAGGCAGAGCATTTGATGCACTTTGTCTTTTCCCCTGCTTCCAGAAGCTACTGAAATTTCAAGACATCGGTTTGGGCAGCTCTGGAGTATTATGGCGGCTGCTGTGCTTTTATTCCTTCCCATCACAATGCATTTAAATGTCATATCACTTTCAGCACTATCAATTCCTTGAGTGTAGTCATTACATGTACTAAACTCCACTGCCTTGTATTTGTGCTGTCTTCAGATGTTTTCTCTTTTGGTGTTGTATGAAAAGGTGCATGGACTCTGCTGGATCTGCATTCACTGTACTATTCAGCAGTTGTCACATTTCCACCTCATAGTCTCATTTGCATTAGTCTCATCTCTATCTTGAACAATGTTCTTTTTTTCACTGCTGACTGCAGAAGTTTTGTGTATTGATAATCCTTCTCGTTCTTGTCTCTGGCTCACTTTGCTGTTTCTAATGTACACCGTGAAATGGCACGTTAATAATGCTCTACAATGTTTCAAGTGGGGGTACAATAATTTTATAAGAATCTCAATAGCTTGGCAGTTTTCAGATTTGCTATCTGTTTTGTGTCCAGGTTATTGAACACAATGAAATGCAATGATGCCTGGGACATACAGTTCTAATAAAAACTTTCAGATTATCCCTTTCCACATGCATCTCAAAAAGGATTTGCACCCACTGGTGTGCTATGTATCTAGTTTATCCAACTTGCACCAGAGCCTCCCAGTCTTCCCTGGTATTTATGAAGCTGGTTGTATATCTTGCTACCAGCCAGTGCTGCCCCTGCACTGCTGTTCCAGGTCATTAACAGCTCCATTAATCACTGTTGCCAGTTTGGAAGGAGAGCATACCCAATTCCTGGCCTCTTGTTGCATGAAAATGAATAATGTTTCTTTCATCCTTTGTTTCCTGCCCGTTTCAGTTAATAATCAGAAACATCTTTTGCCCACTCTTGCCATTTTGGTGCCTTGAGTACCTTTACTAAGCAAGTAGAAATGACGGTACCAGCAAGCTTTTTTGCCAGGTAGTTTTTGCCAACCAAATCTCAGAGCTGTTAAGACTGAAAAAGGCCCCAGCAGGGCACAGTGCCCAGCTCTGAGCAGAGCGGGGAGTTGTGGGAAGATAAACTCAGCAGATCTCTGTGGTGTAAATATGAAGGCATTTCATGGAAGCACTTGAGTGTACCCCATATTCAGCACTAGAAGTACTACTTCCTATGTTTACAGATGGGCAAACAGTCCATCCAATGCCAGCCTTGAAGACATGGCAATCACTTGATCTGTTTTCATGAATGTCCAGGGTAGCTAGAGGTGAGAGATGCTTGATACTCCCCATCCCACGGCCACAGAAGAGGCTTGAAGAGAGGAGGGCAGCCCACATAGGCACATGTTCTACAACCAGCAGGAAACTTGGCAAAACAGTGAATTTTAAAAATCTGCAGAATAGGCACTGGAAGTGAATTTCAAATTCATGTCAAGCACCAGCAAAAGGAAGTTGCTTCCAAAAGCCACACTCAATCAGGGAATATACACACCCTGCAACCTTGCATCCCTTCAACACTGTCTCAGTGCTGAGAATCACAATTAGCACTGGCAGTGCTCACAGCCAACACTGAACAAGCACCTCCTGGGCTGGAATGGCTCACTCAAAGCTGTTGGGTAAAGTGAGAGCATGTTGTCACTAAAACTTATCACCTGTCCAAAGGGGAAAGTGACAGAGTCTGTGAGGGCTTCGATGAAAACTGCTTTTGGCTCAAAATGAGGAGAAAAAGAGAGCAATGAAGTAAAAAGCCCAGCTACCATCACTCTCATAAGGCCGTCCCTGCTGACTGCATTTGAGAGAAGTCAGACAGGGGGGCCATGCTTTGCTGCTTCCAGTTTCTAATAATTATTGCCTGCATGACAGGTGGTGAGCGTAGGTTTTGCATGTGGTCTCGGAGGAGCTGGTACTCTCTCTCTCCCTTGAAAAGCGAATGCTTCTCTTCACTGCTGAAGAAGAAGAAAGCAAGGACTCATAGGCAACCTTCTCAAAATGAGCGTGAGGCATGGGACACAGGTACAAGAGCTTCCCTGACTGCAGCCTTCATTTAACAGGTCATAAACAAAGCTACATCTGGCAGCCAAGGCTTTCATCCCAAGGAAGCATGTTAGTGTGTGTCCCCCCAAAGGGACCAAGCACTGGTGGCGATGGAGAAGCAGAGGACTGGGTACCAGCCTTTTCCACCAGCAGGGCTAAGTGCCCCATGGTTGCAGCTCTGCACACAGGCAGTCCCAGGGAGGAGGCTCTGCTCCACAATTGCTCTGTCACCAGGAGAGGTGGCCAGCAATCTCCACGGGGGCAACGGCTCTGCTGTGGGGATGGCCCATGCCAGGCATCTGGGACTTCAAAATTCCTTGGGTGCTTTCTCCTCTTTACCTCTTGATCTTCTCCACTCAGGCCAGGGCCAAACTCTTCTTCTGGAGGGTCAGCAAATGCATGCCAGACCTGGTTTGACAGTGTACAAACTCTCTGACAGCTTCATCTGGGAAGAGGTGTTTGTCTTCCTCCTCCTTGCCCAATTCAAGGGTGTGCGGGTCTGAAACTAGATTGAATTTCCTTTCCTGTTTTTTCCCCTCCCTTGGAGGCCATTTCAGGAAACTGATTTTACTGGGAGATATCAGCTGTCTTCAGCCTGAAAACGTGGGGTCTTTTAAAAATTGTTTTTAGCAGCTCTAAGAAAGCATTCCCCTATAGATACATGCCAGCAGAGACTGCCTGTTCAAATCACCTCAAAAGGATCCTTTCAGACACAGGCAATTCAGATAGTGAGAACAGGCATTTCAGCTATTGCTTTTGCTTTCCTCTTTAGGAAAGAATGAATATTTAGCTGTCTTTTTTTTTTTTCCCATCATGGATTTTTTTGGATTGCCATTGTTTATGTGGGGGAATTTCACATACTGATTTCTCTCCTGTAGCCGTTTTCATATGGCTCCCTCTCCAGCTGCAAATTCCTCTCTCAGTAGAAGTAGTTGCTATTATTACAAACTTTTCTCCTCGTTTCTCCTGGGGTTTGCATGACAGAAGAATCTGTGGAATCAGTCTTTCCTCATTCCAATCAGGGTATCCCATAAACTCACTCACAAGCTGGAGCGTACCACACTGTTTGCTTAAATAACTGGCTGTAGGAAGATCTGTCTCCTTTGGTGGCAGCTGGAGAGTCCCCAGAGGGGCTCGTTATTCATTACCACGCTGACAAACAGACCGGCCAGCTTGCTTTTACATATGTGGCCTCTGAGATCAGGTTTATAAAGCATTGCTCTGTTTTCTTCCTTCTCCCCCACCATTTAAGGATCAGAAAAAGCATTCAGCATCTAGAACCAAGATGTGTGCAAGAGAATAGTTCCCTCCTCACTTTTTTTCCACCCACCAAGCCAGAAAGTGCAGATATCCCACAAAAAGCATCTTGTATTCACTCTGACCACTATAGTTGTAAGCAGAAACATGCTATTACACAAAAACATACCCTTCTCAGTTTGTAACAGCTCTTTTAAATAATTCCTGCCAAGTTACTAAGCCAGACCTCATGTTTCCCCAACATCACAAAGGCCAGCTCTATTCAGGCCATCCCATTCCAGGAGATTCCCCATTTGAGTGCTTGAAATGCTTTTTGTCTCTTTGGCTGCTTAGAGCATTAAAAGGAGTAGAGTTTATATTTACACAGGCTATTTTTATAAGCACAAGACCTACAGAGTCATTTCTTACTTCATCAAGATTTTTAAAATCACAAAGAAGAAAGATTGAAGCTCCAAGTTCTTTTAACAAAGAAAAATAATGCAAATTTCATTTTCTCTCTTATTGTTTTACGTTCTATATACGCTGATGTACTTAGAAGCAGGGTGGTTTCAAAACCAGTGGTCTTTCAACTTTTTTTAGTTTCAGGGTTTAAGTTTTATTTTCATTTATACTTACTACAGAGTAGCAACTCTCAGGGAGAGGAGTTTGGGGATCTGTTGTGCCATGGACCACTCCTTTGAACGAAGAATGGTCTCTACGACTTCCTTTCCACAAGTGTGAAATGAGGATATAATGGATACATTTCACACAGGAGTTTAAAGCTCATTGCCTGAGAGCATGATATACTTATAGACTATAAACTCAACAAAGTGAAGACAAAAAAAATCTGTTATTTCACTGCAAAAGATTGTTAGACCATTAGAACAAAGGCTGCTGATAAATCTCACGTGTACATTGGGCTAAATGACTAGTCTGTTAAGCATCAGCAGAGAAAAAGATTCCTTATTGCCAGACTTGAACGTGGCACAAGTGCAAAGGTGTCTCCCTGCTGCAAGCTGAAAAAACTGTGAAGAACAGGTCATTTGAGACCCTCTGACTCTGGGGTCCCGATTTTAACTCAACTTTGAGGCACTCAGCTGAGGAAACACCAAATGCTCTTCTTTTCCAAAGTATTTTTAAATTATTGTGCAGAGAACAGAAGTCAGAAAAATCAGTCTTAGCTAGAAACTAACTTTGCTTTAACTGAGTATCAACTATTACCTTCTTCAAAGCATTTCACAGACAGTACCAGGGTATTTTAGTTTTTACTGACTTTTAAGATAAGCCTTCAAAAGCCTGCTTTACCATCAGTGCTGAACTGGTCCTGGCAGAACATTTTAAATGCTATTGTACTGTAATCACTATATGAGAAACCTTGCCAAGTTTCATTTGATTTTAATTTGGCTTTTCTGTAGGACCCTCAGAAGCCTTCCAGCTTACATGACTATTCAGTTAACTACAGGAAAAGCTCCTGCACTGCGCTCTCACCTTGTTGCTTCAGTCAGTATTAGAAGAGCCAACACTGAGTGTTTTGCCAGTGAAAGGAGTAAGTTGTGCTTACTGAGAAATGGACAGGTAAAAAATCCCCCACCCTTTGAAGAACCTCAGGTGTGTTGGTAGACAGACATTCAGAGAAAGGGAAAACACCCTCCGTGCTGTGATGCAAGGTGTCCTATCACCTCCTGTGCCTTGAGTGGCTCACGGGTGGCCAAGTCCTCTCTGCATGCTCGAAAATCTCTGAGTATGGAAGTGACCTCTGCACCTCACTTAATGTGTCCCTCAGGAGCGGGTCCCCTAGGACTGTGACACAACTCTTTCCAGCACCAAGTACTTCAGCTCTGGCTTGGAGGCAGGGCAGGCATTCCAAGGGCAGGGTTGAGACACCTGGTGAGGTGGTGCGGTCTGCAGCAGCACAGTGGTTTTGTTTAAGGCTGTTGTTAGGGTAGCATGCAGGAGGCACATCCTGGAGAAAGCCAGCTAACAATGTGCCCACAGTGTAGTATGGTGGGTATTTCCCAGCACTGGAAATGCACACAAGCACAATATTGCACTCTGGGGCATCAAGCTGCTTTGCTCTTGGTGCCACTTAGAGAAATTAATGTACCCAAACATCCTAAGAAACCTGATAGCACGGATGCTGAATTGTCCTGTCGATATACCTTTGGCAGTATGTTTGTCTCAGACAGTCCACAGTTGCTTCAGCAATCAGGCAACGGCCAGAGCTTTTCTGGAGTCTGTCCACACAAAGCCAAGGTAATGGGAGGTCTGCTCTAAGGGGATTAGAGGGGATCTCTGCTTAATTAGTCTAAGAGGGCTGATCTCGAAGATTATTTCTTACACAGAGCAAAAAGAGCTACCAGAAAGGTCTTAGGGTCAGGCAATTACTGCACATATCAGGTGATGTGGCAGAAAACTCCACAGGTTACAACTTTTGATCCAGAAGAAATCCAGTAGCAGAGACAGCTGGGACCATACTGATACACAGCTGGTCAGGGAGAACAGGCCATACCCCTCTCACAGGGCTGCAGAGCAGTGACCTCTGAAATCACAGTGGCCAGATTAGCCCAGCTAATCTGGAAACATCCCCTGAGGTGGCTCCACAAGGCAGAGTAAGCATTCCGTGTGTTCTGGTTGTGCAGCTCCTGACCAACACGTGGAAGAAAAGGATGGCACCCACCGCTTTCTCTGTTATGGACAGAACTTAAGGGTTGCTTTTCAAGGAAAATGCAGATTTACAAGCAATTACACGGTCAGTTAAAGTAGCTGTGTATTTCTAAGCATACTAAGTCCCAGCTGTGGTCTGCAGGGAAGCTTTGCTAAAGAAGGTGAATCTAGCAGCTGCTGCAATGCTAATCCAGCTTTCTCGGTGCTCACAGCACCATTGCAGGAGTGTGCTGCTCATCATGAAGCACCCACGCGATGTGGCAGACACTGTTCATTCGAGCACTTCCTTACAAGGGAGACTTTTATGTGTAGAGAACAGTGAACTTCCTCTTTTTCTTGGACTTTTCTTATCATTACTACCACCAAGCCACAAGTGACCACCTGCTCCCATCATCTTTTGATACTTGATCGGAGAACCTTATGAATTATTTTGATACAGCCAACCAAGCACAGCGAGCAATCAGAACCCTTCCCCTCACCAAGTCTTCCCTTTTCCCTCCTTTTAATTTGCATGTATAGGTGTCTGGACACATGAAGGTGACAAATAGTAGCTGAAAACTTTTTTTGTGGAGTTGCCAAGACGATGAAACCTGAATTGGGTTTGTATTGATTTTTTATCTTGTTTGCTTGGGGTTTACGGTTTGATATTTTTTGTTCATTTGGGGTTTTTTTTTAAACTTCTGACAAACATGCCAAAATTTCAAACAAATGAAAAAATTTAACAAGGAAGCAGCATTATGAACTTTTTGAAAGTGTGGTCCACATAAATTATTGGAAAACTCTACCACTTATAAAAAAAGGAAACTAGGTTTATAGTTTCAGTGATACATAGGCTCTATACATTTCTTAGTCAGAATGTCTCCTGAGAGCAGGGGATAAGCAGCTTCTGCAAGGAACTATTGATTCAAGAACACAGAGTGGCTGCTATGTGCAAAACGAATACAAGATATAAAAAAAAAAAGGGGAGGGGGATAAAGGGGGAAGAATCTCTCTTGTCTTACATGAAACAAGTTGTTTTCCACATGGAAAAACGCTGAACATGAGAACATGATACTCACCCAGTGGCAGAGGGGACGTGCTTACGGTGAAGAGCCATGTACCTTGATGAGCAATATATCTTTCCTGTCACTATCCTTCCTCCATACTGACAAATACAGTTTTTACCCATGTACATTTCTGGACAAACCAAAGAGCTCTGAAACTGGGGATGCCTTCACCTACTGGGGAGAAAGCAATGTTTATTGCTCTTCAGATTACTTGTAACCATGAAAAATTACAAGGAAAATGAGCATTTTGTTTAAGATCTAAAGCAGAGATGAGAGCCCCCTCTCCACAGTCATCACACAGAACTTGTCTCCAGGTGGAGTTGTCTTCCTGGATTAAGGATATCCACCCAATGGGTTAACTGTCACTTTAAATGCAGAGATTAGGAATTATCTCAGTAAACTATCATGCATGTCACGATCAGCATTCCCTGGTTGAAAAGGGGAACAAGTAGACAACATGCTGTAAATTCCCACCCACACTTCATGATCTCTGACTGCTTGAATAAGTACATTCCCAGAAATAACCATGAATACCACCTTCATCAAGAAAGGTAGATTGAATTCACCTAATAAAGAGGTGCCGAATCCTAGGAAGACTTCTGGAAAGACTTGAATCTTCACAGCCGTACCTTCTCCTGAAAATCAGGCAGAACTAGAAGAGTGTTTGATCATCTCCATCTTAAAACACAAAGCTATTTTAATTCAGTAGTGCATCTGACTTTAAAGGCTGCCATGCTCAAAATAAATTTACAATAGAGTCACACAGGAAAAATGTAAACTTTACCTAAAAAATAATTAGAGAAATAAACAGGCATGGAAGAAATCCTGCCCTGTTACAGCAGCACCAGATACAAGTCTTGAAGCTTCATGAAGAATTTGAGAAGCACGTTAATTCACATTACATTGAGTGTCCTCATCTGTTTACTCTCTATCAGTAGGACACTTCTGTGTCATTCATTTTACTTTGCAGAATGCCATCTTCTTTGAGTTAATCAATTATTTGTGTTCCTGTAATTAAAATCTCACACAGCAAATACTATAAAGCTTAACTTATTAGCATATCCGGTGGCAGCTGAAGAGTCTGGATGCAGACTTCTATCCCTCATCATACTGGGCAAATAATTTTTTCAGAGGCTTGTAATTTGGCCAAGGTTAGACCCATGTCCTGAGACTGTGGGCTTCTGGGGCAATTTCCCAGTAATTCAAGCCAGAATAGTGCCAGATCTTAACACAATGTTTCCAAGAATTCAGCACATGCAGAATGGTGCCTCTTCCAATTGCTTTATCCTTAGAAACAGCTGAACCATTAAAAAATAGAGACCAAACAACCATTCCCAAATCTGGGACAGATAGATCATCCCGAGAAAACTGGAGCTCCACTAATTAGTTTGGACAGCAGCAGAAAAACCTGATCACCTTGTCTCATACTGGAAAGTGCCAGTATCAAACCTCTATTCGATTATTCCATCTGCAAGAACAAAGGGTGAACAGTCAAAAGAAGCCTGTGTAATAATCAAAAGATCTACAGTATATTCCTGGCTGTAGGATGAAAGCATGTTTTGTTTTTCTAAACTGTGTTGTACAACTGGAAAGCTAAGGTGCCATGTCTCAAGTATTTGGGGATGACATTTGGGATTAACGTCTTTTGGTTATTAAATGGTACAAGGATTCTAAAAGAAGAAAAAAAGTCCAAGTATTCAGAATCTTCCCCTGCAACATCTCAAGAAGCAGCTTTGTACTTATTGCAACTAAACAAAAGGTCTTGTAGAAAGCTACTCTTCAGATCCAGTTCTCTGATCAACTTAGTATGCATTTTTGTGCAAGAATACTCCTAATCTTGGTCTCTGATAAATGCTGTATTTCTACATTCAGTGTAACACTCGGTCTACCTACATATCTGTCTTCAACAGTCTTTCAGGTTTATATTTTCACTTCTTTAACCTAGATCCACCCCCATTCTTCTCCACTTCTGCCAGCTAACCACCTCACTTTTCCATTTTTCAGTGAGACTCATACATGGCTGTCTGGCCTTGCAAACACTCCTAAAAGTGGAGGCAGGTCTCTCAGCTGTTACCCAGCTGCCTACATATGTGGTCATTGCACCAGGAAGAGTTTGAAACAAATACTCAGTGCTCCACAAACTACTTCATATTCCAGTCAGACCAGAAAGTGTGTGCTTAAAAGTACACAGAAAAACAGTTCCAGCAGAGTGGGATGAAGATTTGCTGCTAGCAGTTCCAGTATCTCACAGTGCCTGGCTCACATCAACATGGCTTTTTCTTCCACCCACTTGCAATCCAGCCTGTAAATGCAACCCACAGCCTGGAGAAGAGAAGGCTCCGGGGAGCCTTCTGGCAGCCTTCCAGTACCTAAAAAGGGTCTACAAGAGAGCTGGAGAGGAACCTTTTACACAGGCCTGTAGTGATAGGACAGAGGGGAATGGCTTCAGACTGAAAGAGGACAGATTTAGATTAGTTTCTAAGGAAGAAATTTTCTTCAGTGTGAGGGTGGTGAGGCACTGGAACCAGAGAAGCTGTGAATGCCCCAACCCTAGAAATGTTCAAGGCCTGGCTGGCTGGGGCTTTGAGCAACCTGGTCTAGTGGAAAGTATCCCTGGTCATGGCAGGGGGGCTGGAACTAGATGACCTTTTAATGTTCCTTTCTACCCTAGCCATTCTGAGTCTGTGATTCTAACTCAGTACTTTTTACCTCCAATGTGAAAAGAAAAACATGCTGTGTTGACCATCAGACAACAAAAGCCCAAATAACTAACAACCAAAGTCAAAATCCAGATGTGTTAACTGACCTCCCTCTGACGAAAAAGGTAAACAGCAAGGGACAGAATACTTCTGAAGATAATTTGAGATGGAAGATGTAAGCCCAGTGATTCCCTGGTCAAGCAACAGAAGTAATGACCAAAGATTAGTGATCCAGTAAGACTGATACCTGTGAAGGATTGATAACAAGGTTTATATCCAACCAAAATGTCTCACAAAGCTTTCTCTAGAGTTAAACACCTTCCGGCAGTACCTAGAAAGAAAGAAAGGGAAGGGGGGACGGTGCAGAAGGACAGAGAAAACATTTGCTAGGAGTAAAAAATGCAAAAGTTTTCTATCTGCTCAGTTATTTGAAAAGAGCATGTCACACACTAGCATTTTTTTTCTGAACTGTTCAAACAGCCCAAGGAATTCCTGTTGCACCTCTACGTGTATCTTCTTAGACAAAAGAAAAGGATATTACTAAATTAATGGGACTGGAAGAACCCATCAGCAAAAGTCCCTCTGGAACTGATTTACAGAATGAATGGGCAAATCAAAAACATAAAATTAGCAGCATGTGTCAGCCTTCTATATGATCTATAGAACTAGAACCTTTTAAGGTGTGCCAGCCCCAGGTTTCTTGCTCCTTAAGGCATGAATAACATGAAAACAAGAGACTACCAAGCACCCATCATTACTGAAAACAGGGTACTTTAGCGATACTGGCATGACTAAAATGCAACTGCTGATCAGCGCCAATTAGCTAGAATAATCCTGTTAGCATTAGCTCAACTGTTCATTTATAAATCTCTGCAACTCTAATTGTATTTGAAGTTCTTTCTAACACTAACTCCTTTTGTGTGGTGCTGAAAGCCTTCAAAACACTCATCAATTGAACAGCTGATATAACAAACAATCCCTTTTTAACCCTTTGCAGCCTCAATGTTACCAAAGTAGTTCTGCACATTAACTACATCATATATTGACCAAGTTTTTATTTGGTCATTTTATTTTTTATATATTATATATATATAATTTTGTTATATTTTACAATAAGCACTATTCTCTTTGCCATAGCATATGGCCAAGCATATACAAGAGCTGTATCTTATCAAATACTGAGTCTTACTGAATGTTCTCGATATATATCCCTCTAGAAAAGTGAATAAAAAAACCCTTCCATTTTTGTTGTTCTTTATCAAGCTCATAAATTAAACCACAACATGCATCCATCCATAAAAATTAAACCATATTTCATTTTTTCTTGTTGCTATTTAATTTGTACCAGGAGAGCACTTTGGCAGGAAATACTTAGCTGTACCAAATACAGTTGACAGTGTTGTTTCAAATTACTGGGCAGCCCTCATCAGCCCTGGATGAACTTTTTGATCAAACCAAAATGGACAATACAAAAATGCAAGGGAGATTTCATTAAATAAATTTATTTGTTAAAATAATTTAACTCCAAATACAACTGCTGAGTTTGCATTGAGTTCTATGTACAATTCTTGTTTTATTTGAAACATCAAGGTTTAAACAACTGACATTGTTACAAAACAAACTGTTGCCCCATTTTAAGTTGCCAGTTGTATTAGAGCTCAACAATTAACTGTGAAATACATTAATTCACCCCTAGGAAACTCCAAATTAACAGCGTTAAGTCTGACTCCAGAACCCACTTCAGTCTTTCTTCAAACCCTGATCAAGAATTAACAGATGCACAACAATGCAGATAAAAGCCTCCTGCAGTTGTCAAACATTTGCTTTAGTTGCGGAGTTTCACAATTAAAGCCTAACCAGTGCTTTGAGGGTACACTGGTAAAAAAAAAAGAAAATAAAAAATTAAAACCAAACATGCACAACCCCCCCCAACCAAATGGCTGACATTTTTAGGCAACATTCTATACAGGAAAGCAAATACCAGTAGTTTTCCCACAGAAAAGTAATGGCAACTGTAGCACTGGGGTTAGGGAGAGGCTAGAACCAGAACAGAAAATGTCATCAAATTTTTTTTTGATACTCTGAAGGGGTGGGCAGGGGGACAGACACAACAGAAGAAACCAAACAAAATCCAATGCAAATTACTTTTAATACTCTTGATCTAATTCTGGGTTTGTTTGCTTTAACTAGCTTTTGTGTGTATTTTTAAGGGAAAGAGGAAACAGTTGCTCTCACTATCGTAGCTTAAAAGAATAAAAGTTGCAACTTTAAAAAAAAAAAAAAGAACAAAAACCAAAACCAACAAAACCAGAGAAATGCTGCCTTTGTAGAAAAGTACAAAGCTCTACAAGAACAGCCAAAGGAAAAGTGGGTCTTTGGAACAAATCATAATATTTTAAGGCATGTTATAAGAAACTTTCAAATACTATAATTGGTAATCCTATCAGGGTACAAATGAAACAGTGACCCAAGACCAATGACTCCTGCAGAGCGGCCACACGGCTGCCATGTGGCTCGTTTACATCCCTTTCTGCTACCCCTATAATTTGAAAAATCTGCCGAGTGCAACTGTCATTGATTCAAGCCCCACTACCTTCACATTAGTGGAAATACAAATAGTGCATAACTACTTCCTCAGAACTATACAATGAAAAACAACACTTACGCTTCCCTGCCCTGGCCAAGTTGCGTAGTGGCTTACATACAGCCTATGCTTTTGAAAATGTAACAATGTGATGAAGAAACAAGACTGGGAGATATTTTTCTTTAATACGTCGTTAAAAATTTATTGTGCAATTTTTCCTATCTTTAAAGCCCATCTGCTTTACATTATGAACTTAGTATTAGGCTGTTCATACTGTACTTCATGCCATTTTCTTGGCTGATGAACAATTTGTGAGGTAAGACTTTTAACATCTCTGTAAATAACATTGCATAACATGCACTTCCAACTCAGTTTCAAATTTGGCTTTGGTTTGTTTTCTGGGGGGTTTTTTTTTTTGAGTGCTTATGCTGTGGATCTCACACTGACAAGCTGTTTTGCAGATAGGTTGTGCTGCTCAATCAACTGTTTCCCAACCTAGATACTTTAAACATTGAAATATCATTAATCCAACATCTCACATCTTGGCTAAGCATGGTGGCTGACACAATTGGCAGGCAGGGGGTGGTAAGAGAACATTCATACCATCTAGTTTAGGCATGTAAGTTGTGTGACTTGGAGGACCAAAGTTAAAAGCCTAAGTTTGCTATGTAGTGAATGGAAAGAGGTAGGTGCCTCTAGGAGGGCGATTCAGAGCACCCAAAATGGGCATTCAGATGCCAGAAATAAATGGTGTGCCTATCTCCCTAAGAGAACAAAATACAGTAATGAAAGCTCTGCAAGGTAGATGGGAAATGGGCTACATTTACGTTCTAGTAAGGCTTAATGTTTAGCGACATCTAATGCCCCTTGATACATTGGTTGTGGAAAGATCTTGAAAGATTAAGGGCAGAGTTGGCCAGTTCTCTTCCATAAATATTATTTCCTTTAGTTATCATCCACTGAACTATAATTCAAAATGTTAAGGATATTTATGTATGAAAATCTGCAGTGTTTTGTACTCCAGTGTCCTTTGTAGCAGATGAGAGCGCTTTTAGGAAGTTCTGCAGATGGAGGCAAAACTCTCGAACCTAACTCCAATTACAGCATCTCTAAGGGTCATATACACACATACACACACACTCAACACACACACCCCAGCACCCCTGTTTTCACTCATTTAAACACAAGGAACTACACTGTTACTGCACAAGATTGAAAACTAATAAACGCATGGTGTTATTTAGACCACAGGCTCAGTGACTGTATTTTTATGGCCAATTTCACCTATAAAAGATCCAGCTCAAGACAATCTCTCCAGCATTTAAAATCTAAACATTGCGATTGAAAACTTTTCTATACTTTGATTGTAAGACTTCGAAATAGGTATTTCTGTGCCATTAGTCATGCAAATGATAAATACTTCACTGCTATGAAACTAGCAAGTCAGAGCTCGAGCATCCTTTCAAAATAAAATATTTGCTCCCACCATTTAACACTCCAATGATTGGGGCAACCTTTGAATAGTGTGTCAGGCAATTAAAGAGCCATTTCCACACTCACCTAAGGAATTACAACTGTAACTATTTCACCTCTGAACCAAATGATTTCACATGGTTATTCAATTTAAGTTTTCAACATTAAAGCTATCAAATAGCAAACTGGATTTCCAAAGGATAGTTCGGGATCACACCAGAGAACGTAGCCCTTAAAGGCAAGAAAAACTGTTGTCTTTAACAAACTTAAAAATGCAGGATGTTCATACTGTCCCACGAGGCTTCTGCAGAAGGGAACATATGGATGAAACATGGCTTAATTTTCCTTACAAGATGGTACTAGTTAATCTATTAAAGTGTTCCTTGTTAGTAAGGCTCAGCAATTTTTTTTTCATCACAGTTGCTTCCTCCTGGTTCAGTAAAGTGAAAAGAAAGATGCTTCCTGCTTTGTAAACAGAGGGTTTGTTTGGCTTTTTGTAGACCAAAACCTGAAGTGAACCTCCATTTTTGAGCAGCAAAAATGAAAGATTTAAAACATTCCAATGCCAGACTGTTTCTTCACCCGTCACTTGTTTCCAGATCTTGCCTCTCATTTCACACACTGATTCAATGTTTTCTATTTCAAGATGTGAGATAAAGTGTAGAAATAATAGCATTGATTTTGAAAAAAATCCAAACTATATGGGTCTCTGGTAGCCTTTTCCTCCAACACTGTCAGAAGTTCTGGTGAAATCAACATATTTGACTGAACAAACTTGGCCATATGTGATAGCTCACGTCCTGAAGCACGGTAACTAGACACCGAAAAGACTTGGCTCTCCTTTTTGCACTTATGCTAGTTGTGAACGGTCTTCAGAGATATCCTCTCCACTGCTTTCATTTTCCATTTCCAAAAGTTTTCCAGCTTCTTCAGAAATAGTTGCTGTTGTTGCTGTCAGACACGACAACACGTGTACGTTCGACTGGAACGACCCTGTAGATTAACTGACTGTGCCATAAAATTGCAGGTGCTCAAAGGGAAAAAACGGGTGAGTTGTGGTCATTTAACCCAATTATATTCAGAGTCAGTGATTGACTTTCAATGCTCAGCTCTGAGTTAATGTTGCTACTTCACTACAGATGTATTTCAAGTGACCCACAAACCAGGAAGTGAAGTAGACAGTTTACCACCTTACAAAATTTCTGCAAATTAAGTCCAGGTTAGGTCATTTTTAATGCTATTGTATATTACATGCAGAACAGCATGGATCATCTTTGTCTGGCTGTGCTGCATAGTTCATTTGTCTAACAATTTCCGCAAAGAGCTCATCCACCATTGTTTTACTTTTAGCAGAGGTCTCCATAAAGGGGCAGCCCCATTCTTCAGCTAAGGCTCTGCCTTCACTCAATGATACTTCTCTCTCACTTTCCAGGTCCACTTTATTACCAACCAGAATTACTGGCACCTTCTCATACCTACAGTTTAAAAACAAAAACAAAAACAACAGCAATAATTATATTTTAAAAAATGGCAATATTCTTACAGTAAAAATCTATTTTCAAACAGTATAGACCCAACAGGAAAGAGACATTTTGGATGATCTTAAAATTTTACATTTGAAAAAAAGGCATATTTCACATTCTAGTGATTTGTTGCACATCTCTTTCCCCTCAGAGTTTTAAGAGTTCTATGAAAGGCTTCCTCCTCTGAATTTTCCTTCCCACCAGGAAATCTGCCAGGAACACTTCCACACTACAAAAATAAGGAATATAATATTATTTTCTATGTTTGCAGTCATAGTGCATAAGAACAGGATAGAAGCCAAACCCTCCCTTCAACCTTACATTCTCCTTCTCCCTAAACAGGTATGTTGCATCTCCTGTTGGTGATAAGGATGCATCACTCTCCCTTTCCAGGGTACATTTACATTTGGTCAATATATACGGAACACTCAGATTAGCAGTAAAAGGGAGAAAACTAGAAAGCCAATAAATTAATTCCAAATTTCAAGAAATGTAGTCCACTAATACTACTGTACACACACGGAAGTATTGTTACATAAAAACATGTATTAGATAACTCAGAATGTATATCTCTCTCTTGCAGCATTCACATCATTATGCCAGCTAAATAACTTGAAGAGAAAATAAAAATTTAGAATTAAGTTCCAGGCAATACTATCACAGTTCTGCTTCATAATCAACTTGGACAGCACAATAGATCATATAGCTATGAAGGAATTTATTACTTTGCACCTCCTTGTGAGGGGATCCTTGCCAAATTATTTTAAAAAATTTAAATGCCTTTTTTTTTTTTCCCAACCACACATGCATAAACCCTTCTTCAGACACAAAACTATCTGAATGTTGCATCAGGTTTTAAATTTATGTATTTGCCATAGAGAAGAGAGTAGGCCTATTTCCAAAATACTATTACATGGGTTTTCTCAAGCAACAAGGACTGAGATGACTTATTTTTTAACTGATTATGACTTTCAGCACTTAAACCACATGAAGATCTAAGAGAAACAAAATGGTTCCTTCTTAATTTAAACCTGATTTTCTACTTCATATTAACTTAGCAGTACTGCATTGAGTCAAACCACTTGAGTAAGACTGAGCTGTGGACAGACAAAAGTCACAGCAGACACCTGCAGCAGCTGAATGTGACACCATCCTTAAGCCACCTATTACATCTCTTTCATCCCTCCCACCCATTCTCTCTTTTCTCTCAGGCAAGGCAGCATCTGCCTTAGCTGGTTGAGGGAAACAACCTGTTTCCCTGTCTGTCAAGACTCTGCACTGGAACGTGTAACCTGTGTGTTCCTGCTGGTTCTGCAGCAGGGACTGTGGGGTCCCACAGAGTCGGAAAGGATAAAAGGACAATAATGTCTCAAACCACCTCAGCACCTCTTACATCACCAGAGCAGTGTCAAAACTTTGTCCAGCTACGTCAGAAGACGTAGCTAAAATTCTAAACTTTGTTATGTCTCTTTGCTAACTAAGTGAATGTCATTTAATCCACAGTCTAGGGCTGTGGTCAATAATTGTGGGGAATTCCCCTCACTTTCACCATTTATCCTGTCATCGTTTACTATCTGAAGACACACAATCCATTTCTTACTCTGCGGATATGCTGTATTTAGCACAATGATACCTTTGGTACTCTTGCAAGAGCTAAGCTGCTGTTAATTAAGTACCAAAATACACACAAGCATCTTGAAATCTGTCCTCCCGCATTTAAACAAAAGATAGCACAGTCTTTAATTACATAAGATGGATGGCATTCAAGAGATAAAAAGAAATATTGAATTGCTGTCTTATCTTTATTGTTCAGATGCATGTGTCCTGTTGTATTTGCTGTACAGCATTAAAAAACCTTTCAGTGAAAGTGAAATCAGGTACACCTTCATTGCATTTCTTGCTATCCAAAAGCCTTAAACTTACTCTCACTCCCCACTAACTCATCCTTGGATTTCGTATCTTCTCAATTTTTCCCACTGGTAAAATTGAGAAATTCAAAGCAGCCACTTGAGAAGCACACAGCAAAGAAGTAGATGAACCAGAATTAAAACACAATATCACCTCTCATAATTCTGTGAGATCGCTTCAATTTGTCGAGAAATCTATGAGGAAACACACACACACAAGTTGGGGAGTTACAGCCAGTTCCATTGAAGTATTCAAGTGTTTGAAAAGGTTTAGGAACCCTAGAAAAGCTCAGCAACTAAATGACAGCCTGTATGAGTACTCAGCACCTGGGAAATGGAGCAGTGGAGACACTTAAGTTTTGTACTGCAGAACAGAAAAAAGCATTGATGAGCTGACAGGAAAAGATGTGAAAAGTTTAATTTAATTTATTTGCACAGGACCTATTAGGTGGAACAGATAGAAGCAATTTTCTGTATTGCTTTTTCGTGCTTTTGCCTCTTGTATTTACCCTATTCACTACCTACCTTCAACACCTAAAATAAGATCCTAAAGTCAACAGCCTTATTCCCTTTATAATCCAGATTAGTCCAGTAACTTTATAACACTGAATTGTGTAAGACAGTGTTTCTGTAAAACTGTCATTATGTCTTCTTATCAAAAATAAAGTTGCTCTTGCACAATACCTCCCTGTACTACCTAGATATTGAGTAGTCAACTTTACAGAGAAAATACATTATATCTATATGTATCTATATATATACATATATATAGATAGATATCTATATATACACATACATATATACACACTCTTTGTGGCATATATATTTATATATATACTTGTGCTAGTATATAATATCTATATACACACATTGAGAGTCATGCGATTTGTCTTTCTACACAGAAAAGTCAGTGTCTGCTATCTAGAATTCAGCAAATAATGGGAAAACTGGCCATGGATACTGAGCAGAAGACTGGCTCCAGCTCAGTATGTCCTGCCAGACCCAACCTGAGCATGAGAGAGCCAGACCAGACATGGTGTATTACATTCTCCAAGTATCAGGATGTTGATGAACTGTGTGTTAGACAATGCCACAGAAGAACTAGAAGGTCTTACATAAGCTGTGTGGTTCCAGCCCCTTCTTGTCTTCGTTCAGAGTCCCTAAGGGTCTCCACACTGTACTTCGCAGGTTTTGAGTTCTGGTAACACTTCATGGAAAATGTAGCTGTTGACTAAAGTAAGCTCTACAAGCTCTGAAGTCCACACTAGCTCTCCACCCTTTGCTTCCCAAACACTGACAGAACCTCCTGCCTTAGTACACTAGGCAAATTTTTTCTGATGAGCATGGGTGAGTTCTCTGGCTCAACGCTCTCCTTACCACAGCTGCTGATCTCAATCTCCCATCTGCATCTGGAGGCTCCACTCATTATTCACAGAGCTTTAACTGGCCTGATGTTGCACACCCACTGCTGAGGTGGTGTGCAGCAGCACAGGCCCACAAAGGGAAAGGGAGATTTCTCAGATGTGGTGGAACCACATGATTCTAATGAAGTTTGAAGGGAAGAACATCTCCTTGCAGGTGTTTTACCCTGTTAAATTTCAGTGACCCAAAAAGAAGAAAGCTTCTTTAGAAAAGAAAAAAAAGATTCACCTTGCAATGTCCAAGCAGCAATGCAGAACCCTTCCATACAACCACAAAAATCAAACTCAGAGCTCTGAGTCCTTCCAAAGGATTCTAGTAGGATCTAAACTACTCACAAAGACTAAAATTCCAACACCTATACTGAAGTCCTGAAGAGACAGACTGCTGCTCCCATCACAGGATTTGTGAGAGGGCAGCTCAGCCCACAATGGGAGCTGGGCACCTTTCAGTGTAGCCCATCTCCCCCTGCCTGTCCCCCTGGCAATGGAAAAATGGCACAGTTCTGATCCTCGTTCCTGAAGCAGGAAAATCCCATTTTCTCAGTATGGCTGAAAAGCTTTGAGCAGCACTGATCATTCCTAACGAAAAGCATGAGGGCCTCCTGAAAATAAGAACTGCTGCCCCTTTTGTCAGTATCGGATCAGCACAGTATGTATTCTAGGGCAAACATCAGAGCAGAGCTTGTAAGAAATACTCAAACGTAGCACAGGAAAGCTTGACTTTTCAAGACCTCTTCAGGAACAAATTTTTGCAAGACCAATTACACACGTTTGCAGCACATGTTTAAAGAACAAGGCACTTCACCCAGCTTAAATGATCTCACTATCTTTAGCTCCAATATGACAGATACTGAACAGTGACGGCTCCTGAAGAGATAGCATGACTGCAGTCATTTATAGTCCTATGAAACACACTGCTGCAGAGTCAATTGCCATCATATCTAGGATATCACTACTGGCAAGGTACATTGCTTCATAAAAGACAATCAGAATGTATTTCCCAGTCCCACATCACTATTCAATGCTAAAAGCCACCCTGTAAAAAAAAAAAAGCCACAGTAAATCCCTCTGTTTTCCTGAGGATGAAATCAATAAATACACAGATTTCAAATGTTTTATCTAGCCCAGCTGTGCACTGCTGACCACACAGCCTTACATGCCACACAGCAATAAATAGTTTCTATATTTTATCTTACCTCAGATGGCACACGCATCATCCACGTTTCTGTTCAGATCAGTATGCACATTTTGAGTTACAGCTTAAAACATTTAGGAAGCTTCAAGATGAGTGGCATGTAACTGATCTTCAGAGACTTTTACCTCCCAATTTTTTCTACCTCTAATTGTACTCAGAAAAACATGG
The DNA here is from genome assembly GCA_013396755.1 of Sclerurus mexicanus. Lineage (NCBI taxonomy): Eukaryota > Metazoa > Chordata > Aves > Passeriformes > Furnariidae > Sclerurus > Sclerurus mexicanus. Next base: position 162,029 of record VWZF01003562.1, on the reverse strand, counting down.
GCAGTACCTAACATCATATCCGAACGTCTTTTACAAGATACTTCTTGGGTTTCTGGTTAGAGCTGTCACTGGATAAAGATCAAAACAATGTGCAGTGAAAATATAAAAAATGAAGACTAAACCAGCAAGGATTAAAAAAACCAAAAACCACACCAAAACACATGCAAAGTCTAATAAACTGATCTGATTGCCTTAGTGCTAGAGATTGCCAACTACCCCTAAATTGTGTGTGTGTGTGTGCACAGAGTGTGTTGTACCAGTCGGTATAGAAGATGTTAAAAAGTTCAAACAGGTTCCTGCTTTCTAATTTCACATTCTGGAAATGTTGTATCTTTTCTAGGACTGTTTCCTGAGCTTCATACCAGATCCAAATATGTTCAACCAAATACAGAAATTTTATGTATTCTTAAAGACTACTCCTTATAACTAGCTTAAGTCCTATTGAAGTTTTTGGAAAGATGTATGATTATAGCTTCATATGATAAATACTGGGACCACTGAAATGCAAAAGGTATCTATCCATGATAACTAGTCCTAATCATCAAAAGGAGTCTCCAACACTAAACCACCATTATCACCTTCTACATGCAGGATGTATTCCTCTTTCTTTTTTTTTTTTAATGCATTTCTGGCACTTTTGATAGTATTTCAAGAAGGAAATTAGTTTAAGGGATAAAGAGATTAGTGATGACAATGATGCAAATAACATCAGCAAATCAGTAAAAATAATTATACTTCATTTAGACTTATAAAAAATTTGTGGTATGAATCCTGTCAAAATACACAGCAAAAGAATTCTGAAATAAAGTATCAGAAATGACGGTTAAATCTATTAGGTTGTTTACAAATGCACACAAATATAACCCAAACATCCCTTTGAAATATAACTTGCAAACTTTGATTGCCTGCAGTAAAATCTGTTACAACTTGAATGAGCAGTTTCCTCATCCAGAGGAAAAACATAATTCAAGTGTAACTATCAAGACTTTTTTTATCATTTCACATAATAACTTGGATATTTAATGTAGAATCCTCAATAGTTAAAACTCTCATCAGCTACAGAGGATAAGAAAAGACACACAGTGTTTCCAGCCTGATTCTCAGCCTCTCAAACACCATGATGAGAGGAAGAAATACCACAGACTTGTCAAGCAGAAAACAATCTCAACCTTTTATTAAAAGCTACCAATTCTTAAACCAAAGAAGCAAGAAAAATATATACATTCTGCTAAAGCTATTACTACCTTGTCTTGAAAAATTCAGACAGAAAAGACATTTGACTTTTTCCGAACCCTAATTCTTTCTATTTTCATAGCTTTAAAAAATGTAACCATCAGAGGCTCAGTCTGCAGAGCTATATCTGTTACCATGGACTCCTGCAAATACAAGCAAATGAAGATGTGCCTATACCTGCATACATGTATAGAATGTGTTAGAGATGGATATGCAAACCTGAAAAAAAGTAGATTTCTGTAGAGTTTGAGCACTTTTACCTCCAACCAAAACTATTACAGCTTCTCGGGTAAGTCCATACAGAACAGCTGTAAAACATCCACCATTCTGATGCAAACAAGTAATTCCAGTTTAATAATTAACTACATTTAATATTCAGTTTTGTAAGCTATATTGTGTAATGATTTAATTTCTTAAGCAACAACTCCCAACTAAAAAAATAGTCTTAAAATAATTTTTATAAATGAGTAGATGTTTAAGAGTTTGTTGGAAGTCCCACTGCAATTAGGTGGCTGAGTCATGAATTAATTTGCTCTAAAAAAAAGTGTATGGCCTAATTGCAGGACTGGGATCTAACATTTTATTCTAGGCTTTGACATGAACTTACATAGCCTTTGGGAAAGCAAATTCTTCAGATGGATAGATTGGGGTATATAAAGTCATGTACTTACTCATAGGACAGCAAATTAAATAATAATCATAAAACAACCTGGAGGATAATATTAGAATAACACCACACCATATTACTTTTGAGGAAGCTTCAGAAACTATCTTTGTTCTTGTACATGAAACTTTCTGGAAATAATCACCTCAGCTTATATAAAATACTTTAAAACCAATTCAATTCAGTTCTATGGTTGTTATAGTTGGCTTACACTTTGCAGTTTGGTTTCAAGGTCTAGGAAGAGCCTCAACCAATGCCAGTTTGGTTCATCCTTGCTACTTGCGCTTGTAAGAAATTAGAGTAAATAATTCTCTTCCAAGCAAAAGCCCAGGAAACAACAACAAACTGCAATATAATGAAGCACTAAAAACATTTGCTTCCCAACTGTTACAACAAGCACTTTTCCATCAAAGCATTTGCACCCGTTATTTCCAGGCAGCTTACAGCCAAGACCTTCCAAGAGACAAGAATCATGGATGGTATAACCCAATACACATCCTCAAAGGCCATCTAGTAAACCTATATTCCCTTGCTTCAACAGTGGCAACAGGATGATGCACATCATTTCTGTATGAAGGACACAAAAGAACTTTACAAGTTCATTTTCAATCACTTCAGAGAGAAAATCTTATCTACAGAGGATTTTCTGCATCTAAGATTTCAGAGGGAAACCAGAATAACAATAAACTCCTTCCATGTGTTCAGTCTGCTTCTGTAAGTCACTACAGATACAGCCTATTTTCAACTCTGCCTCCAGCTTAAAAGTTAAAATGGCAAGAATACCTGAAAATTCAAAGGCCTGGCAACATGTCCTATGGGAGAAGGGTTTACTATTCATTCAAATCCTAAAAAAAAACCCAAACAAACTAATCCCTGATCATTAAGATGTTACGGAGACCTTTCCTCATTAAGTTTGCAGAACTCCATGAATGTTTAAAGTATGTCCCATGACACTACCAGTTCCCCTCAGAGTAAGGCTCTCGCATAGGTGACAGACCAACAGCACTCTGAGTGCTGGGGATGACAAGGAGCCAATGACATAAGTAGGTGCAGTTCACATCTACTGCCATTTCAGATGCTCAAAAGCCTTCACAAACAAGGTTAGCTTTCACCTTAAACAGGACACCTCTCCCTAGTTATCTATCATTAAAATTCATAGGGAACACTGAAGCCTATTATCAAGACTGAAAAGGCTCTAAGGGATATATAAAATCTACCTGCTTAGCAGCATGTTTGCTGTGAGCATATCCAAACAAGATTTTAATCCTTGAGTTTCCTCTCTATGCCAATCAAAATTCTTGTCTTACACAACTGAGCACCAACATCATCTTCTTGAAATCCTGAAATACTTGCCACATTTAGCAACTCAGAAACACTGGAATTTTCATACAGGAATTTTCCATTCCTTGGTATAGATCAAGAAGCAATAACCACAAGTTTCAATTTTATATAAAATACAAGGCAAATATTTTACCTGGCTTTTTCCATTATGACTAGTTCTCTTGTTTCTAAAAGCAACAGAAAAATCAGTGTCCTAAAAATCTGACATTCTCACAGGCACACTGATTTTACTTAGCTCCTGTATCTCTACTCAGTTCACACTCATTGAAAGAAGTCTACTTGTCAAGAAAACTATGAACGGATCATAAGGCATGCTATAGTTCCTTAAATACAAAAACGTTCTTGCTCAAAATCTCCAGACATTAAAGCTCAGCAGCTACTTTTATTGAAAATTGCTGCTACTGGCTGTAGGAATAGTTCAACATCCTGTAAATTACACCTCACATTTCAGCATTTAAACTTTGCATCCATAACTGAAAATTATTCTTAATAACCATATTAGTTTTTTTTACTTTAAATATTTTTAACCCATCCCCATGCTAACATACTAATGTTTATTCCAATACAGTGAGCATGACTGGGTATGCCAAGGCTTTTGGTTCCTACCAAACACACAACATACAGAAGACTTTAAAGAAACTCCCATCTTTTGTTTGTATTTTGAAGTATTAAAGACAGTACTTTTAAATGACCATTTTTTTCAGACATGACCACTTATAATTGAATTTTATCCCCTGGTATCTTAGAGAAAGCACATTAAACATCAAGCAAGGGGAGTGCTGACATGCAATTTAAGAGATATGGGTTCAGTTTCACACCCTGTTACAGACCTCTTGTGTGATTTCTAGAAAGTCCCCTGAACTCCATACCTCCGCTCTCCATCTGATGAAAACAGCTGTCAGCTTTAACCTCTGATGCCTACGGCACATAAACACCTCTGAGGTCTTCTGTCCTTAGTGATGGAGGCAACATGAACATCTTGAAGGATGTATTAACAGTTTTGCTTTTTCTTCAAATGAAAAAGCATCCTACATCCCAGCTATTCTCAGCAGTAGACTATGTAATACCACAGAACTTTGGATTTTCTTTACAATTACTGAGAACAGATATGTTAGAGCAGACTCTGTGCCAACATAAGCCTGTTGGTAGAAAGAATAAAGCTATTGGATTAGGTGAGCCTTGAAGCAGGAACACCAGCTTGGGGGACAAAGTCAAGGTTGTTACCTCACTTCAACACCACTGGCTTGAGCGGAAACTGCAAAGGCTCACAATATCTTAAAACACATGCTGACATTGAGGGATTTCTCCTTCTCCTTGCTTCTCTGTACAAAACTTCTGCAAGGTCACGAAGCCTGCCTATTCTGGTGGTGTGGGACTGAATAGGTGCTGTAACAAAGGCAATGAAAAATGCAGATACTTATTAAAAGCAAGGTAAGCTTGTCCCACATCCATGGATTCTAATTGTTTCATAGTTTTATTACATTGCTGTGTTCAAAAGAACTTAAATAGTAATGCATGTTAGGGTCACTGTTTATCTATCAATACATGCTTTGTCACAAGAAATTTCTCTCAGAAGAGTACCTCTTGACGAGCAAATGTTTAGATGAACTCCTGTAATATTTTAAAATATACTGCAAACTTCCTGTAGAAGCAAGCATTGACAAAGGTGGGGGATGAGAAAGAGAGTGACCAAACCAATTCAGATATATCAAATTCAAACCAGTTCAGACATACAAAATTTTATGCCTATAGCTGGGTTAAAGAAAAATCCTTAAGATACTATTAATATTCCATTTTGAAAAACTGAAAGAACATCCACCCCTTCTATAAAGTAGAGTCTATAACATAATTTATGAGGACAATGGTAGATCTAGTTTCTTATAGAATCTACCAATGCTTCTATCTAAAGCTCTAGTTTTTCCTTCTGCCTACAATTCTTCCCCTCACCATTCTCCAGTCCATCATTAGGTTTAAGCATGTGCTACAGTTTCTTCCACAACTAGAGCACTAACAGCGGGTCTTTCCCACCAACACTTCTGTCAGAACTTCATCATTATTTATACTTCTAATTCATTCCAGATGTTGAACTGGGCAGGAAGGGACTTTGGGAGGTCTCCAGTCCAATTCTCTGCTCAGAGCAAGGTCAATCAGATCTCAACCAGCTTGCTCAGGGCCATGCACAGTTCAGTCTTGAAAACTTCCAAGGACAGGCCTTCTCCTATCTTTTTGGGAACCTGTCCTAATGTTTAATTTAGTTTAACTTTGCTTACAGAATTCAAAACTTGCTGGCAGGTAATGGAGGAAGATGAGACAAGCAGACAACTGAGTTGCATAAGACTTGTTTATACAGAAAATGGGCTCAGAACAAATGCCAAAGTTATATAAATATTTACAACTATTCCTTTATGTAGAGGAAGTGATAATCATACTTACAAGCCTCAAAATAGACACATATCTTAGAATTGTGAAAGCAAAGTGAACTAACTAGATTTTACAGAATTAACTAAAGCTCAAGCATAAATTAATGACATCAAAATATTTACCCTTGTTTATTGAAACTACAGAAAGTGAAACTTTATAGTAAAGTAAAAACTTTGGCAAGCAAAACTAGTCAAAAGCATATGCATTTTAAAACGGCCAAAAGACTGTATCCTGTAAGGTATTAGTTCACTCTTCAAAGCCAACACACTCTTCTATTACTTTACCCAATTTATAATCAGTGATAAAAATTCCATTGCAAAACTTCTTTAAACTATTCTAATAGGATTTTCTCTAGCTCATTAAAATTACACTTTTACAGTCTTCAAGAATAGGCCTAACAATTAATTCAAAACCTTCTTAGTAGCATCACCTGCTTCCAAAGGATTAGAGTTCAGGAACGACCATGCCATGCTGTCCAATCAGAACCACACAGAAAGGGAGAGTTTCTACTCCATATGAAGCTAAGAACATTCTTATCCCAATATATTTTTGTGCCTGACTTTCAGCACTACCCAAATCTGGCCTCTGAAAACAAATGCAAGCCTAGATCACAAAATTCACCTCGGATAATTTGACTGCCATTATCTGGTCTGTAGAATCAAGTATTACTTATGGATATAAACTGCATTTCCATAGTAACTTTTAATTACTTTTTAAAGAATTTGACTTTTTACGTTGAACCTAGCTTCAGGTAACTAAAATTTAAATAAAACAAAAATAATGGGACTAAGAGGCAAACAATCTGGCCTAAATTTCTGCTCTCTCATCAGCTCCCATGTAGAAGGTAAGGCAGATAGATACGAGAACTTATATGATATTACATATCCTGAAAAGAATTTGTGTTCGAAGCAGTCTTTGCTGCCCTAGAAACTAAAGAAGAATACAGTTTAATGTCTTTCAAGCCAATAAAATCATCCTACAATGCACATAACAAAACTTGGCAAAAAATGCTGTTGAGAGACATATTTTCCTGACAACAATTAGGTACAGCTCTGAGTATTTTTCAGATTGGCTATTTTACAGAAACTCTAAGCAAGTGACCACACTAATACAGTGAACCAATTTAGGAGAAAATAATATAAATGCTGTAATTTTCTCTTCTACTTCAGAAAGAGTATTCTGATTTCAAATCCTTTTGACTGTAGTCAAGCCTTCAGCTACCAAAATAAAAACTGTCACCAACAAAGAAAGAGGAGATGTGATTCCAAAGGCCTTGACTAGTATCATTAGCAGATGCTCTGAAAGACCCCTCACGAACCTTCTGGACAAACTCTCCAGCCCACAGCTGGATAAACACATCACGTCGTGGGTGAGCAATTGGCTCACGGGTCAAGCTCAGAGGGTAATCATGAATGGGATGACATCAGAGTGGTGACCTGTCACTAGTGGGGTTCCGCAGCGCTCCATCTTGGGACCTGTGCACTTCAACATCTTCATCCATGACTTGGGCACAGGACTGGAAGGGATACTAAGCAAGCTTGCAGATGACACAACACTGGGAGGAGCTGATGACTCCCTTGAAGGCAGGAAGGCCCTGCAGAGAGTCCTGGACAAATTGGAGGGCTGGGCAATCACCAACCATATGGAGTTCAACAAGGGGAAGTGCCGGATCCTGCACCTGGGATGGGGCAACCCTGGATGTACAATGTACATACAAACTGGGGAAAGGAAAACATTCCAACATAGCTTCAGAAAGTTGGTGGCCTTTATCTTACAGAATAACTTATCTAATTACTATACACCTGGTATAAATAATTGGACTATTTGAATAAACAAAGCACCAAGAAGGTTTTCTTCTCCACAGGTTTAAGAAGTCGCCTCCATCTTTAACAACTCAACCCTCTAACTCTAGAATGTTAATTCAAAAAGAGCACATCAGCTTGTTAAGTGAAACGGTTTCTGTATCTAAAGACCAATAGGCCAAAATAAGGGCTTCAGAAGTCATGTCAGGATTTTTTGATTGTTTGTTGTTTGTTCTTATTAAAATAAATTTTGGTTGACCTTCAAATATAAAATACTGCCTCCCAGCATGCTACCTCTATGTGGCAAATATAAAGAATAATTTACTGATAACCTCTCTTCCACGTTGAACATAAACTTCAGAAATTATTTCCCTAGGAGCTTTTTTCATTCTTTCTACAATAAGACAGGCGCCAATCAAAGAAAAACAACAGACTAATCCATTCTAAATCAGTGTTGTGAATATATTCTAATATATAGAGTTTTCTTAGTAAGAACTTGTTTATAAAATGACATTAAATACAGGGTATATAGTAAAACAGTAGAATCCAAACATTTTACTTTTCCTCAGGTGTCTATGTATATCTCAAATCTGATATTGGATTAACTATCAAAAGTAAGCCAGCTAGAATCAGGAGCTCAGATACACTCATCATCCCAGATGTTGAGCTATTTATATTTTAACTACTGTATAAATGTTAATTTCCTTGGGTCTACTCTAGGTTAAAAAAAGCTCCCTTTTCCCAGAAGACTTTTACTAACTTTTACTGACAGCCATTTTATTGTCCGTGAAGACCCTTTGTGGCACTCAGTCAACCCTGGAGACCGTGCCATCCCGTACATGTTAGCCCCATCAGCTATCAGGCCACGCTGGCACCGGCAAGGTCAGCCTCCGGGACTCCGTCACCACGCCGCTGCTCCTCCGGGGATTTGGGCACCTGGCCGCTTTGGCCAGCGCCAGAGCTGTGTCAGCAGCAGCATGAGCGCACCGGGGTCAGAGCCGAAGGCTCTGGGCTGTCGGCATCCCTTGGGCACTGGAGCGCCTCCGCGCTGGCCTTTTGCCGATGGCCGTGTGCCGGCTGATGGCCTGTGTCACCCAAAGGGAGGTTACTCAGCTGAACTCGCAGAGAGGACAGGTCCTGACGGCTGACAGAGAAAGCAACTCGTGCATGCGTGCGTGAGAGAGAGGGACAAAGAATGAAACAAGAGGCTATGCCTCTTACTGACATCATTTTTTTTTCCAGAGGGAGAAAACACCAACAAACCAGGCCAACATAAGTAACTTCAAAATGTTGCAAATTCCCACACGGACACACCTTTTAATACTGCTTAAACTAGGTAGGAAACAAACAATGTAGCTTTATATTGGTTTAACCAAACTTGTTCAGAAGTAACTTGGTGACAAAATTTTCATATACGGACAACGACTATTTTAAATCGAACATGACTGCAGAACCTGGTAAAACCCATATTTTGGTTTTTCCCCCTTTTATCCTGACTCCTGACTGACAGGCTAAAAGACTGAAAACCCTCCCTGCACCTATATGCATATATTTGTGTATATACACATACATTTTAGCTCTCTCTCTCTCTTTCTCAGCAAACTTATTTTGAAAAGCTGTGTACTTTGTTTTATTCTGAGAAACAAAATATTACTCCAATATTTACATGTCTGTCACATTCCAGGTGGAGAAAGGATGATGATTTGAATACTTAACCCTCAAAAGTGACAGTAACAATGGTAGGAAAATATTTGAAGAAGTTGCATTTCTTTTAAGAAAAAGACTATGTTTAAAGGTACCACACACCCTAGTGTCCATTACACTTCTTCATTGAATCACTAATTGGTAACTAGAACTTCCTGAAAATAGTCCACTAATTATTTTTTCCACATTAAGTTGTCTTATGCAGAAAGGCCATTCCAATTAATATGAAGGTGTCTGCGGGGGTGTGAAACCCAGACTGTTCCCAGTCCTTTTAATCTAACCACATTTCTTGCTGACAGACAGAAAGTCTTTCAAAGGAAGGCATTTTGATCATCTCTGGGAGAAGAATGTAGACTTCAATTACCAGTCCAATTATCCCAGCTAGGAAGGCAATACAATTGCTTAATTTTAGAGTAATAAGGAATTTTCAAGGTGTGCCTTCTCAGCTTTCATCCAAGACTTAGCTTTCCATTGTCCCTCTCTGGCAGATGAAGCTACCATGATGGCAGTCACTGTTTCTAACTAAAATCTATCTGGAGGAGAATTCACCATTCCCCAAGTTACGTGATTTCACACCTTTAGGTCATTAGTTTTCTTTCTTGAATGTGCCCATCTTATTTAAATAAAGGATGCTTTTCTTTTTGTATATTTTTTTGCCAAATTTAGTTTATGAGAACAAGATATAGAAAGAAAAGGCATTATTCTGCAATGAATAGAAAATCATATTGAATGACCAAGCTCTTGAGATACCGTGGAAAAAAACTTTTTAGTTTTTAAAAAATCATACTTCTTTCCTATGCTAAAGTCTACAAGGTAGCAATTCTCCCCAGAGGCAAAACCTTTGTAACCAGAGATTTGATTTTTTTTCTTCTCAGTGTGCCCCTATCAAGCCTAGGGATGCATCTGCAAACCCTGCAATATGTGCCACTCTCCTTCCCTCTTCCTTATTCCAAAGCAATTTGGACCTTTAAATTCAAGTACCTACATATTTTGCTTTCCTTTTCAAAACACTGTTATATTGTAAACTTTGGTAGGTAAAACCTGAACTATGTGGATTTGTTGGATCAAAGAGTTACAAAAGCACTAAGAGGAAGCAGTCCAGGTAAACCACCTTTCCATTACGATGCTACCAGGATGCCTATCTTGAGCTTCTTGTGACATAATCTTTAGACAGATAATAGTATTTTGAACATATCTGCCACAGTAGGATGACTGAGGGTTCATATTGTCTGCTAGTGCCAGTCACTCCCTTCCTTTGAGAAAGCGCCCTGCTTTTCATTAAACGTTCACATTACGTGTCTTGTCTACAAACCATTACAGCTGCCCAGTAGTTGAGTTCTTGGCAATTACAAACATAACCAACAGTGTAAATCAAAAAGATGAAAGGAACAGTAGCTCCAGCCTACCAGGAGGCTGGCCAAGGGCTGCATTTGCTCACCATAGTTTCTGAAAACCACCCTTGTCCAGATAAAGAGCAAGTCCAGCAATCCTTCAGATAAGTGGTCAGCACAGAATCTGAGGCAAAGGGCCTGGTGGCACCAGGACCATTTCCACCGTAACACCAGACCTTTAAGTGAAAACTGGTAGTCAGAGTGGTAATAGGAACAGCATTCCTTGCCAACAGTTATTGGCAGACTCATCTGATGGGTAGCAAGCATCTCACTTTGGTTGCTATGAAATCTGGTTACAGAGAGCACTAGAAAGAAGAGTTACAAAAGGCTTAACTAAAAACTGCTAGATGGTAAACAGACTCATCAGAAATTCACAGCAGCTACATGAGAGTGATGCTTCAGTAAGTAATGGAGGTTACACAATCCCACATGGAACAACTATTTTGCCTATGGTGCCTGACTAGAGGCAAGACCATTAGATATCCATCCATTCATCCAGCCCAGACAAAATTATCAGTGGATCCATAATGTTATCTTTAAGGGCCAGAGGATTCTTCAACTCTAATCCCATCAAAACATAGCCACTCATTCACCAGATCAACAGGCAGCCTAGCTTCTCTACAATTTGAATGAAATTTGGGAATATTTGAATTGAGTGAAATTCTAGAATGTGACATAATGCTTCCATTTTCTGGAACAGCAAGGACCAAGGAGCAGAAAGCTATTGATTCTCCTACATGGCCAACCTCTAAAGGCTACTGGAGAAACAGATGGTATGAAAATAGACTGCAGAGCATCTGCAGCTTCCCATGTTAAGTGAAGTTGCATACAACCAAACTAAGGGACAGACAGAAGAGATGCCTATGAAGGGAAACTAATCAAGTTTCTTCCTGTTTGATACTTAACATTAAAACTCTACAGACTCTTTACAGGCTATCTTGATATCATCTGTTTCTCCAGTTTCTTCCTAGGAAAGAGTCTGTTATCCCTAAGACAACTATTTGTATAAGGATAGCCACCTAAGCAGATTCTACTCCAAATAAAATGTTATAATCAGCAATATAATGTGCGCATAGAACTCTTTTTTAGAGAAGGAAGATATCTAAAGTACAAGAATTGTTATAAACCCATGCCGTGGATAACATGATCAAGTCTGTGGTCTACTCAATATTCTGTACTAATAAGATCCATACAAAGGCATTGAGAAATTCACTGCTCAAAACATATGGAATGAAACTGATATGAAAAAGCAGACAGTAAAGAGAAGAAATCCTTCTGATGGAAAATATTTCTGGGCCTGAAAGCAAAACTGAGGTAGCTAAATATGTTGAGACTCCAGAAGTATTTACAGACCCAGGTCCAAGAGACTACTCCACAAAATTTCTTAACCACCCACTTAAATTCTTGAAAGCCTGCACCCACCTGAAGGTTTTTTGTCAAAACAAGGTAGCTGCCTGAAGGCTTACAGCTGTGCAAGCCCAGCTGAGCTATATACTGGAACCAAAACAGGGTCACACACCTAAGCTCTCTAGGGATTTACAGATGAGGCATGCAAGCAGCCAAGTCCCTCGAGAGACCTAATTCACTAAACATTGCTCCATGAGTCTCCTAACACAACAATAGTAAGATACTCAACAAAAACCACAACAGGTATCACTTCCACAGAAAGCCATGGGAATAAAAAAAGTAGTGGCAAATACTGTTTCTCACATTTAATGTAGCAGTACAGCAATTACAGCCCTGATTGAGGAGGTGATAGACCCGCACCATATACCTTCTTTGGTCATAGAAGTTTCACATGTGCTTTTTCTAGAAGACTGTTCTAACCACTAAGCTACAAGTGAGGTTGAGAAAAATACTCTTCAATCTACCTGTTGAAGATAAGACACAATGAAGGTAAATACAAATACATGAAGGCAAAGTCACAAATCCCAAGGGAACAACAGAAAAAGATCAGATGTATGAGCTGAAGAAAGATACCAGGAACTGAAACCCAGTGATTTCTCAGGACTGCTTATTCACTTTAGATTAAGAAGTCCGGGTGATCACAATGTTTCTGGAAAGGTTGCTCCATGATGACACACTGACTTCCACTTTTCTCCCATTCTTTCAAAATTTAAGTGTTTTGATCAATCAGTGGGCCTGTGTCTTAAGAGAATAGATTCTGGATATAAGTTGATATTTCAAGTAGTTTGCTGCAATAAAAATACACAACACAGAGCAAAGCAGATTCTTAAAGAAATGACACAGAAAAGAAACACTAAGCTATGCTGCAAGACCCATTCCTCATTTATTTCTCAATGAAATGGAAGAAAAGAGAAGGTTGGCGTGGGGGAAAAAATTATTAAGACAAAGGCATCTCTTTCAGAGATGCACTGCTTATTCAGAAGATCAATGCCAGGATTGCCAGCCTGCATCCTGCACACTTGGTACAGAAATTAAATCAACCTCTCCTAGGCCCAAAACCTTCTTCACTGCTTACTGAGGAGGTTACCTGTTAAAGAACCCAAGCAGATACAACAGTTTTAAGTGGTACCACAATCACAACCCCCCACCTCGCTTTCCCCCAAACCTAACACCACACCCAAATGGACAAAGCTTTGGGAGAATTCATCCCACATTACCGCTTAGATTTTGACAGTGGACCACAGCATTAACCCTGCAAAAATGTGAGTCATTCTTGTGCTTTACAGGCATTGTAGGGAGTAACCTGCATGTCAGCTACTAAGAATCTAACTGCATCTGAGACTAACAGAGCAGATGCCTTCTTCAAGGCTAGCAAGATGGAGAGTCTGGATTTGATCAGAGACTGAGAAACAATCAGACAAGTTAGATTTTTTTGTGGGGGTGGAGGGGTATTAAAGGCACCTGATAAAATGCTCCAGAAGAAGTAATTCAGCATGATCATCTTCTGCCCTCCAAATTATTAAAAAAAAAAAAAAGAAAAAAATAAATTGTATTCATGAAGTTAAAAAAACCCGCACAACTAAATCACAAAACACCACTGTGTGACTGGTCTTCATCAGAATTATTATAGTAGAAGAGGGGCAAATTCTGAACCTGTATATAGAAGACTTCTAGTAGGAAAACCCATTAATACATCAAATCCTTTAGGCAGTAGAAAGTAATCCACACACTGAAAATACACCTTCTTAAAAACAGGTATGTACAAGTAGCAGTATACAAATAAGGACTGCTGTCACATAGTTTGAAAAAAATACACACATTCAGGATTCTGCATAGAGAAGTGGGGGAATAAAAACCAGATATCTTCCCCCCACTCACTCAAATTCTGGGAAAAATGGTATAAAACTCAAACATTTCATATTCATTGCTTTATTCTAACAAAACCACGGAGTTTCTAAAATTCATAAATGAAATTAAAAACATGGTACGAAAAATTCAAAAGAAAATGAATTCTTGAGGAAAGAATTTTTACGCATTTCTAGATAGGTCTTATGAAGTTCACAGCTTTTTCAAAAGAGAAAAGCATTCCAATTATTTGCAAATTTATAAAATGTTTCAAGTAAGATTTTGTACAGCAGTTAAAAAGATATTAGAGCAGTGTTGGAAACTGCAACGAGATCTAATCAGATGAAGCAGGTTGATTAGTCCTGGCTTATACTCCATACAGTAAAATATATTAAGAGTAGAGGGCAAATAATTCAAACATTCTCCTACCCAAGCTCGCTTGTCATTCAGCAAGCACACGTAAAGAGCCAGCAGTGATCTATGTGGCTATTTCTTGAAAGTACTTTTTCTTGCAATTAGCCAGAAATCCAGGACCAAAGCTCTTCTTTCACAACATTCAGAGCACTTTAGTTCAGTGCCCTTATCCAATTCATTTCCAGTTCAAATTAAATTGTAGTTGAGTTGAAACTCGCCTGGGAATTTCAAACACTATTAATCTTTTAGTTAAGTTGGCTACCTGTTAACCAGAACAATAATGGGAAGTCCCCAAACCATTCTAAAGTGAGAGGTGTATTTTACTTTACTCCAGACCACTACCCTATGCTATTACATTCCAATATTTAAAAAAAGGCTTTAACGTCTGCCTCATTACTGTGACTTTTGCAGAAGACAATAATATTTTTAAAGTTTTTGAAGCTCTATCTACAAAACACAAGCAATATTTCAAAACAAGCTAGGAGACTCTAAAAATACACACTCCTTTTTCTTGTCCTTCACCTGATCTTTCACCTAGTCTAAGGCTAACCAAGACAAGAACTAAGATAGTCACCATTGCATTTTTAAAGAGTACGGCACCAATTAATTGAATGAATCCCATGACATTAATGTTGACAAAGGATAACGTGCTCATAACACACCTTTAATTCTCTTGTCTAGACTAGGATTTAAGACAACACAGCTGCTAAAATGCAACCAACCCATTGACAGAGAAAGTGTTCGAGTTGCACTCAACATCGTAAACTGTACCTAAACTATAACGTTTGCCTTAGAGCAGCAAAAACTGAATACTAGTCCTGTACTGGAAACCTCTGGAAAGCAAAACAAACCCAAAACCAAAAAACAGAGTAGTAGGAGGCTAATGAATAAGAAAACACATAGAAGCAGATAGCTATAGTTCTTGTTACCTTAATGATCATGTAAATCTTTGTACAAGTCACTACGTGCCAGGATAATTTAGTACCGCAGTCCCAACTGCTTCCCTATTCTCTCTCAAAACCTTATCATGACATACCACCTACACAATTTAAAAGGAGGAAGTAAAAAAAAGTTTGAGCAACACTTGCAATATTTCAGAAATCAAATAACAAGTAAACTCTGATTTGTTCTTAGGTGCAAAAAATAAAAACCTGACACTCAATTATTAAAGAGAAAACTAGAAAAGAAATGGATTTAATGATTTTTTTGGAGATTCACCCACTCAGACATTCTACATTTTCATCTAAAAACTTAATAGCCAAAGAATGTCTATTTATGAAATTTCAGTCTAAAAAGTATCCCTGCTAACAGAAGTGTTTTAACTAAACATAATGTTACCCAGAATGTTTTATATTTGACCAAACAATCAAATTTGTTTCTATCCACACACTATCCAAAAGAAGAATTATTCTGAAATAAAAGATGAAAGTTACTGCTAACTGTGTTGGCTTTAAAAGCAGTACTTAAAGAATTATTGTCCTCTAAGCAAAACAGAAATTCAAAGGCAAACTCAGAAATTCTAATGAGCAGTGATTTTTTTAAAATAAAATTTTTCAAATATTCATTGCAAAAATCTGTGTCAAAACAAGCTAATGAAGAGCAAGAAAGAAAACATTCAACCCCAAGCATTAATGCTATATTATTGAACTAAGCTATAAAAGCCATTAAAGTCACTATTATATCCGGTCTTTAACACATTAAATAGCATTTTTACAACACAGACACAATCAAGCAATACTGCACAACCAAAAACAAATTTAAGAAGTCTTGCCACATACTGTTGTACTATTTGACAATTGCAGCTATCCATATTTATTCACACAGCTCTACAACAACATAAGCTACAGCAGCAGTTAAGACCCAAAAACCTGAAGATGCTGCAAAATAATGGAGGCATCATAAAAAAAATAAAAATGCTATACTCTAAACTAGCACAATCTAAACTAAACAGACATACAAAAGGAGCTTGCCTACCTGGCTTTTTCAATTAAAGTCCAAAGAACACCTAAAAAGCAGGAGGGGATAAAAAGATTTATTTTCAGTGTCTGTATATGGAAACTATCATGTCACTTTACCTTACAATGAAAAATAAGTAAAAATTGTAAAGGAATACCCATACAATTATCTAGGTTGGGGGAGCAGGGCAGGGAAGCAGCCAAAAAACCCCCAGCATATTAGAAGACTCAGGCTATAAGCATTGTCTCCAATTTTCATGGTTTCCACTGAAAAGAAACTCAAAGTCTCAAAGTAGTACTAATATTTCAGATTACCAAGAAAGTGAGAGTGGGAGTGTGTGAGGGGGAAGAGTCAAAAAAACTCTGCAAGTATGTAATTTAATTCAAATGCTACTACAGGAAAGCATTAAAGGTTATCTGTTCTAAAGATGCATGAGCATGTTGAAATATCTGAGTTTAAGACTAAGCCAAGGAACTTTAAAATAATCTTCTATAGCTTAAAATTGCACACTGTCAGAGACATTTTTTAGAGGATTGTCCATACACGCATTCTAAGATATATGTAGGAACCTATAATTTTATCTGACAGAATTAATTAATTTCAAATTAAAACAAAGGTAGATTCACACATAAAAAAATAATCTAAACTCAATACATCTCTTTCTGTCTCTAAACCTATTTTAAAAACACCAGAGCACAAATCTAAGTCTCATGCTTTCTATTACAGACACTTTCCAGGGGGCAGTCTATGTATCAGTTGCCCAATAAGACACAAGAGGTGGCCAGATAGCCAAAGATTATACAGAGTCAGTTAGGTATGACTGACTACTTGTGTTTACCACTTTTTTAATATCTTCACAGATGCTTAAAATATTTGCATTTTGTTCTTACAAATCAATATTTTCATCTGAGAAACAGCCATCCATAGGTTACCCTTAACCAAAAAAAAAAAAAAAGGAAAAAAGGAAAAGGGAGACCAGTAGCGCTCTTATATTGTACTTAAACATTTTAACACAATGGTCAAAGTCTGCACCATGTCAAACTTTCACCCAGTTTCCTACATTTTCTCAGAAATGCACACAAGTGTTTGCTGAGATTTAAAATCTGTTAATCTGCTCTTCCAATGAAGTCCTAAATTTCATCTGATGGGTGAACAAGAGTGGCTGGCAGCTTGGCCAAGCATCCTATGGAGAATGGGGGCCATACTTATTACCTTTTTCACATAAAGATGAGTACTCAAAATAATCCACTACATTAATATTATTGCAAGAAAAAGAACCCTTGATAAAAAAGACTTCAGGATTTCAGTCGGTCCTTATTTCTCCCATTTCCACACAGCTACCACCTGTGCAAGTTCCTAGATGTTTGTCAGGCTTTACATACAGTACACTTCAGAAGCAATAGAATTTTCCAAGTTTCACTTCTACTTAACATTTTGGTGCTTCTCCCTGGAAGGCTGGAGCCATGTTTGTGGTTGAATGTGTTATACCAACGTTTATGAAGAATTCTCTAATTAGTTCTCAAAATTAGAAAAATATTTTCTTAACGTAAAGATGCAAAAGACAGGATTTCAAAAACCTGGAAAATTAAACCTTGTTTAAAGAGGGCTTATGTTCTTTGAATAAAAACCATACTTAGTTTTCATAATACTTGGAAAGCAATATTTTCAACTAGACTTTTGAGCAATTTGTAATTTCAAGCATAGTTTTCCAGACTTAATCACCATTAAGTCACTAAATACATCAATTACCATTGACTGCAGATGCTGATTTCACAATTAATAAATTTCAATAATTACATCTCTTGTATGTTTTAAATTACCACACAGAATCCCTAGACTCGGAGGCAGACTTTCATTCTGATGATAAACACCACTGCCACAAAGAATATTCTCAACTCAAAGACACATTTGTGTGATATTTCATAGCCATATAGTTAGATAATTTAGTCTGCATTTTCAGCCAATCTAAATAAATAAATTTTCTGGTCTTTGTCTTCTAGGAAAAAAAGCAACAGATCAGTGAAAAGTTGGGGGTTTTTTACTACTTGAAATAAAATAGTATTTTTGAGAAATGCTTTAAGTAGGCTCTGTTAGTCTCTAAAACATGAGCACAATAGTCCTGTCTTTAAAGCACTGGTCAGGCAGCTAGAGAAACTACTGCAAGCAAAGAACTCTGAATTAAATTTCAGTTTTTTCTCATTTCTATGCTCGTTTTCTGCTTGAATAGAAATAATATTACTTCCCTATTTCATGAGGTTCAACTAAAAAAAATATATAAATGCCTGTAGGACAGATTGAGAAATTACATTATTGAAGGCTACAAAAGCACCTGGAAAAGATATCCAGTGAGGTTTAAATGTACCTTCATAATAGAAAAATATTGGCAAAGTCGTATTCAAAATTGAAGTTCAGCATTTGGCAAATACCAGCAGATGTTCTTCAGAAAGTGTTCTAATCATTCAAGAGACAAACACAACATTAGAAGTTACCCAACTCCTTTCTCCACAAACAAAAATAAAATTTATGCTGCTTAATCTGCGTACTTCTAAACCTTGATGTCTAACTGGGATGTACCACTTCCAATCTGTTTCTTTTGACAGCTTCTGTTCTTCCTTCACTTCAGCCCTTCACTGGCATGGGCCCACTCATCCAATTTAGCCTTGCTCTCACAAATAAAAGGTTTCTCCAGAAAAGAGCTCATTCTGAAACTATAGTGAGTTCTGTCTGCAGCATAAACAAGACAGTTCTTTGTTGCCAAGCTTGTAACTCCAAGAAAGAAGGTCCCAGAGCTGCAGCACCTACAGATAACACACCTTTGTGTATTACCTGACCAGGAGGCAGTAAGGCAGAGGTTGATTCCCTTTATCCTTCTTCAATACAGAAAGAAAGTAGTCTTCAAAGCTACCACATAAAAACATTATGCCTATGTACACTCCATCTTCCCAACAGTACAAGCCCTCAGCACAGGCAAGAATCAGAAGAAACAATGCTTAATGGACACATGTGGTACAAGTAGGGTCCAGAACCTGGTACTAGGTGCCTGAAATGGGGCTGGAACAATGAAGTTCAGATGAGCAACCAACAGTCCAGCGAATAAGACTTCCCAAATTGTTTACTTAGCTATCATCAGGGATAACAGCTTCAAAGAACCACGGAGGCACTCTCAAGTTCCTACATATATACCTTTATATATATATAAAGGTAGGTATATATATATGTGTGTGTGTGTGTAAAGGTGTATATATACATATATGTGTGTGTGTATATATATACACACACACACGCATATCCTTGGCCTCATTCTGCACAACCCACCAACCTACATTAGGCCACAACCCCTGTCCTCCTACCTTCTGATTAAATTCCTTATCCAGCAAAACAAGGTATCCACAGCTTCACTCATCTAGGGTGCCATCAGCTTCCTGCCCCCTGCATACTGACACCAAAGCACAAGTCCCGGACAAGCAGGGCCAGTTGCAGGCACTGCAAGAACACCTGGCTGCAGATGTGATTCCTCTGTACAACACAACCTACAGCCAAGCCATTCCTTAGGTAGGTACTGCTCTATGACGCAGCATCTGGAGGAAGAAGAGCAGCAGCTGTGGTTTTGTACCACTGTGATCCTTCATCCAACACCAGCAGCACTCTGTGCAACAGGAGACTCCGGCCCAGAGGACAGTAAGTACTTCTGAAATCTTTCCCTCCTCCTCATCCTCTGCCTAGGCAGAGCTGCTGGAGGTGCACCCATGCACTCAGAACTGACGGGGCTCCCTTCCTGAAGGTAAAGCACCTGAACTCACTCGTAGAAAGATCTAGACAATAATGTTCTATTTACTTTAAAAAGAGGAATATTGTTTACATTTAAAATATTTCCCAGGAAAGAATTTTAAATACCTGTTTAAAAGCTATGGAGGCATCCTCCACTCTTGATAAAGCTGTGCACCATGACTGAAAGAGATGCAAGGCCTACACACACAAGGAAGTTCGACCTCATAGTTTTGCCATTAGGTGAGTTATCTGCAAGCTGGGAGAGCTGGATTTCAGACCTGTTTCTAAGCTTATTTATGCACTAATATTAAATAGCCATTTAATGAGAACAAAACCTATAGTGGCAAGAGTGATCTCAATCTCTTCTAACTACTAAGCTTCAGACTTAAGTGAAGGTCCACTTGTTTCCCCTCTTTCAATCATGAACATGTCATTCATTCCCCTAAGGTTGCTCAACTTCATCAGGTGGAGCGAAGGACTCGCTTAGCTTAGCTGGCCTGGTATTGTGGTGGTTAGAGCAGGGAAGGAGAAGACTCAAGCATGCATCTCTTAACCTGAAGAGGGAATTTCACCCTTAATTAAAATAACTCTCTAATTATGTAATAGCACAGGGATTCTTTCATGCAAAAATAAAATGGCAAGGACAACACACAAAATGCAGAAATACCCACCAGTATAGAGACTTGGTCAGTTGGTTTTCAGGCATAAAGTTCAGAGATTTTTAGATCATGGTTTAGTGTCAATATAAGCATATAGTGATTATTTTCAGGTACATCTCATCCAAAATCCCTAAGAACTATGACTATATGATTAGGACTATGGATTAAATGCATTTGTGCAACTGTAAATTATAATTTAGAAGTCCTTGTACAGATACATATTATATCTGTAAAAATGCATTTTTCAAGTTTAATCGGTAAAGAGGATGCAAGCTTAAGTCTACAGCACTTCAGGTCTTGCACTGCTTGTGAACTTAAGCTCCCAAACACAACACCACCACTCACAAATATAAGGGAAGTTAACAAGTAAAAATCTGGTACCCTACTACATCTTTTTAATTCACCATCATCCTTCCAACTGTAACTCAATTAAAATTATCTGGACTGGCTAAAATTTTCAGGGTTTCAGCCACTTTCAACTCACTTTGCGTAAGTGAAACTTCGGATTACAATGTTGCCCATATGTCTCACAAAGTATCTAAGCAAAAGCCTAAAGCTGAAGTCTTCAGGTAAAAGAGCTGGAAGAAATAAAACAAGAGCAGCATTTAGACCCACTCTCGGCAGTGCTGAGTCAATGTAACTATGGAAGTACAAGTTGCTTTCTATTCTGCTTCACCTATCTACAGCTTGTCAGCTGGGGTCTGAATGCAGATGCTCCACTGCAAGGTACAACGCAAGCTGCAAAAGCCACAGATATAAATCCAGAAACTGAATGAATTTATATTGCTGATTAAATAAAGAAAAACCAGAAGTATTTATTAACAAAGTCTACCCTAACTACTTAAATAAAAAACGCTCCCCTGTAAGGTACGTGCAGTATAAGGACGGCAACGTTACTGAAATGCATTTTTCATAATAAATTCAAAACAACTCCATTACATCGGTCTTCAGAAATCTCCACTGAAAAAGTTAGGACACACATGAAGAAACACCCACTATGAAAAAGTTGCAAGCCTTTAAAAATAGCAGCACTTTGCCTCCTCCCTCCCCTTTCCCCTACTCACCCTCCTCCCCAATTTCAAAATACATCTTCCCCAGGCCTCGGTCTGGAATGGCAGTTTCTGTGAACAGACCGTACCCGACCACACGATTAGCCATTATTATCATCACCGTCATCATCACCTCTTATGCTCTACTCTACATTAAGATGCAAATCCAAAGGCTGTGGTCCAACTGAGTTATTTACAAGGGCTTCCCTTTCAGATGCCCAAGCCAAAGCTACAACCAATTCTGCGATACAATTACAGCCTCCCTGCACGGGCAATAACAGATCTCCGTGTGCGACGATGTGGCCAGCGGCATTTTCTCTTCCACGCCACGGTTCAAACGGTTGCTATGATTTCAAATGGTGCTTCTACCCTTATTTTAGCGCGACCGGCTGCCTTTCGGCCGCCAGCGCCTGACTGATGGATGCACATCTAAACAACGCAGTGGTTATAGAAACAAACTGGCAGCAGGCACCGGTGTTCCGCCACCGCGGGTCCGCTCCTGATAGAGCGGCTGGCAGCGAGACCGTGGGAAATTTAAGAGAAACACCAGCACACATGAGGCCTAACACTCACCGCCGGCACTTCCAGCAAGGAAGAGGCTGGCGTCCTGCACTCTTAGGAGTGGGAAGTTCATGGGAATACCTACGCAGGTGTGCGAGCAGGCAGATCTCCCGCCCGCCGCACCAAAGCATCCAGGTGCCTCCCTTGCACACCGGCCACGGCACGTCCACCAAGAAAGTGCACCCGTGGGCTGACCCGACACACCGCTCGGCGAGCTGCCTGCCTCCCCGCCGCCCCGCGCTCCCAACTCCCCCGGCCCCGGCCCCGGCCCC